>JAVQIZ010082473.1:0-14069 GCA_036023535.2 Galaxias brevipinnis
ATGGCTGGACATAGAGTACTGTCTGTAACAGCAGACCATGGCTGGACATAGAGTACTGTCTGTAACAGCAGACCATGGCTGGACATAGAGTACTGTCTGTAACAGCAGACCATGGGCCAGAGGGGGACAGCGTAGTCTCCTCTTACTTCCTCTAGCCAGATCCCCTTCTTGTTCCTGTCGTTCTCTCTCGTTTCTCCGTCCGTCTCTTTCGTTCTCTCTCTTTCAAGGTCTCAGTTCGTCTCTCTTTTGCCCTCTCCATTTCAATGTCTCAGCCCGTCTCTCTTTTTCTCTCCCTTTCAGTGCCTCCATCCGTCTCTCTCTTTTGAAGCCTCTGCTCTCCCTCTTTAGAAGAGGGCTCTTCTGGTCTTCAGAAGAGGGCGCTTTTTGCCTGATTCTGAAATCGGGAACAGCAGGGTGCCTTTGCTCATGCTCTGTTTCTGCTGCCTCAACCCCTCCTTCACTCCAGAAGTAACACTAATCCGTCCACTTGGTTCACATGCACATGTAGCGCCCTCTTAAGGACAGTAAGGGAATTACACACATTTGGTTGTGAGGTTCCTTGGCTCATTTGTGTTAGTGTTCATTACGATATTTATACGTTTAGTCCGTTTAGTGAACGTTAAGGTAAATAAAGTAATTTCAAGTTGGATTTATCTTGCTTTCTAACTAATGAAGCACAGGAAATGGATGTTCCTGTACGTGTCATTTGAATGTGGTATGTTGTGTCCTGTGTGTGTGTCTCAGTACATGACTGCTGCGGCTGCCGCGGCGCCTATGCAAGGGACCTACATTCCCCAGTACACTCCTGTGCCTCAAACAGCTGTCCCTGTTGAGGTAAGTCACGCACACACACACACACACACACACACACACACTAATGGAGGCCTCTTACTCACACACACATACCCCCACCGCCACCTTCAAACATAAAGAGCACCTTTAAAAAATGCACCACCAAGTACTCCTGTTGGTTCCATTTAGCCTGTGAAAGGCATGTAAGGTAATGTAAGGTAGGGGAATAAAACCTCCGGCTAAGCAGAAATGGAACTCAAAGTTCCCAGTCTTTCACAAAGACATCAGAGGCTCACTTCCTCTCTGCGCCCCCCCCTCACGTAGAGGGTATCCGTCAGCCCCAGACTGTCTGGCAGGAGAAATGATGGTTAGGGGAGCCGGGTGGACGAGCAGGCGGGCGGGCAGGCGGCCGGGCTGTGTGGAGGGGCTGACAGGGCTGCTATCAGTCCTGTATCAGATGACAGCCGCTGAAGTGAGACACACTGCCCATGGCCGTGCCGCTGTCTCCCCTCTCTCTTTTTCTCCTCCCCGGTGCCGGTCCCAACGTGCCCCGCACACACACACACACACACACACACACACACATGCAGGCACATCCTTCACCCTGGGGGCCCCTGGTTAGCCAACAGCCAGCACCCATGACAGTTAGCCTGACAAGCCCATCTGTCTCTCTCTCCCTCTCTCGTCGCACTCCTTCAATCTATCTAGCTGTCTCCCCCCTAACTTGGAAATGGCTAGCAATCATAAAAGAAGGCGCTGGGTAGGTAGTCTGTACCCCCGGGGGGAAGGAGGGGGCCTCGTCGTCAACGAGATCGTCAGCCTGTGGCGTGTCCGACGTTATCCGTCAGCGTAGCGGGGCAGCCCGGACAGGAAGTGGCCGCGAGGCTGATGCATGGACAGAAACAGCACGTCCCTGAGAGCTTGTTAAAAGGTGATGGAGACAGCTACATGAGAGCAGCCATCACTAAGTCTGTGGGAAGTTCTATAAAAAAAGCCCTGTGATGTCAGCTATTAGAGCAGTATCCGGGGAGCAGCGCGAGAAGAGTGGCTTCCCAAACTTTAGCTCCCGAGCAGTGGGCCTGCTTTAGGGCTCCATTGGCTGGCCGGGTCTCCCCTCCATCCTACGCCCTGTCCCAGGTGTCCCATGTGGAGGGTGTCACTGACGTGTGCCCGTTTCCCCCCCCTTATGACACCCAGGGAGTGGTGACGGACGCCTCCCCCCAGAGCGGGGTGCCCTCGTCGCAGGACGGGAGTGGCCAGCAGCAACCGGTCCAGGTGGACGGTACCAGCGACCACATCCCCACCTACTCCTACCAGTCCAAGTGAGTGGCCATGGTTGGAGTTCTGAAGGGAAACTACAGCCTACCAACATAGTGTCGTGTAGTCTGTCATATTAGCTAGGTTTGATTATATACTGGAGCATGGAGGGGGGTATAGTGATGAAGAGAGAAGGATAGAAATGCACAGCGTGTGTACACAAACTCAATCCATGATATCCATACATTACATTCCCACATTCCATACAGTACCAACTGACGAGGCTGGTAGGTAAATCAACAAATTCTGCGCAACATTTCTACTGGCAGACTGATACATTATTTGCATATATATGATAGGACAGTGGTTCTCAATGGGGGTACGTGGTTTACCCCCACAGGGTACGTGGGGAGCTGATTATACAATAATGTAATATTATATGCACATGTTAGGGGGTACAGTGATAAAATCCCGTGGAGAACCACTTCCTCTCATCTCACGTCTGGTTTGTGTTCTTCTCTGCCCCCCCAGATAGCAGCAGCCCAGGAGAATGTCCCTGTGACAGCGTTGCCTTGAGACGTTGGGATGGCTGCACTGAGAATGCTGAGAGAGCGAGAACAAACAAAAGAAAGAAAGAAAGAAAGAAAGATGAAAGAAAGAAAGAAAGAAAGAAAAGAGAGATTACTTCCAGATTGCCCAGGCACCCAAAAAAAATAGACACTTTTTTCATTTCCTACCTTGCCTACGAGAAGAAGAGAAGCAGGAAGGAGAGGAGGAATGTTGGGCAAAGTGAAAAGAAGTGAAAATAATCTCTCTGGTAACCTGCTTGGTGGTTTGTGGGCTGGGCTATGGCTCAAAGTGTTTCTCCAAGAAAATTCTCAACTGACAAAAAAAAAGATTAAAATATTAGTATAAAAAGAAAAAAAATATATGTTGAATGCGCAGGTAGATGGTGAGGTTTATTTTGTAATTAAAAAAGGGGGGGAGTCATGTTGGAGATACAGATTGTCTTCCTCAAATATTAAGCTACTATTTCTTTTCACAATTTTTTATGTTCTCGTGTTAAATTTTAGTTTTCTAGATATATAAAAAAAAAACAGAAGGGTTTTTTCTTTCTTGAATCATCATGGCCTTAATTTTAAGGGTGTCAGAATCTTTTTAAAAAGAGTTAAGTCTGGCGTCTTGTTGGAATTAAAAGCAAACTGAATGAGTACCTTGGACCACTTTGATGGTGCAAGGCACTGCAGGAGTTGAGCTAGATTAAAAAAAAGTATCTATCAGATGAACTGTACAGATTTAAGAGAAAAGTTTTGTTATTTTCTTCATTAGAAGAAAACTTTGATAATAATTATGGTCAGACGTAACTGAGTGTAAGAATAAAACAAATTGTGTATTGAGGAAAAGGAAGCTTTGATGAGACATTAAGAAAAAAAAACAGACATACTGCATTGTAGAAAATGCAGTCCGAAAATGCTGAACTTGTTTTTTTATTATCATAATTATGATTTTACATGGCAAAATTGCAGTTGACTGTAGTGCTTTTTATCTGCGACATTTGACCTTTTTTATGAGCTTTACAATGTTTTAGCCCGCTTTGCTTGTCACACTGCAAAAACAACAAAAAAGAAAAAAAAGTCAAAAACCATTTACAAAAAAAAACATGGAAAAAAATCTGGCAGTGAAAGCAGTAGATACAGTAGGAGCTTACGGTTTAAACAAATCAGTGCAAAAGCAATAGAAGAAATTGTTGACAATTTCTGTAGTCTTTCCTAGTTGTGGATCAAATGCAGCCCAAGGATGGCCATTTTTATACCAAAGATGAAGAGACACTCTGAAGCAGTTTTTGCTTTTTATTTTCTTCTTTTTTTCAGTTTGACTTTGTCGTTGATGTTGTTGGTGTTGTTAACGTTGATATTGCTGTTGCTGTTGTTGCTGTTGTCATTGTTGTTTTGGATTTGACCTTAATGGCCGGACCAGACCTAACATTTGTCTCTTTCAACTGGTTTCAAACTACCTTCCACGGTTGTGGAACCTTTAACACCTATCTCAAACGTTAATGGAGTGTGTGATGCAACCATTTGGCAGTGAGACGATTTACCCCTCCCTTTACCACTTCAAATGTATTCTTTCCTTCTCCAGCATGTTGTGTTCCCTTCACAAAGCTCTTACACACACCAAGGGTCCTGAGAAAAGGAAAAGGTGATTGAAACTGAAAATGCTCACTCCTTTGCGGTCATTGGTGATGCATTGCTTCTGGTTTTTAAAACTCAGATTTTTTGTCTGTTTATCTTTTGCAATTTATAATAACTCTATGATTTGTTTTGTTCAATTGTAAATTGGGACTCTTTATGATTTCTGAAGACATACACAAAAATCTTAACACTTTGTTTGGACATCATGGAAGTACATTATAGCCTGGAAATAGCTCAAAGTAGCACGGTGATACATAGCCTTCTCTATGTTTCTAACGAATGTTTTTGAATGTAAACTATCACCCCAGGCTCTACGCTGTCCAGATGAACTAGGAAGTCCAAGACATTTATCAGACTTTGGTGTTCTGCCGACATAATGTCAGAGTATTAGAGAGAATAACCACGTGGTAAACCAGGGTATAGAAAGGCCCTTAAAATAGCTATCTCAACAAACGTCCACCCAGATCATTCTTTGCTGAGGCCCTCCCCATGGAGAGAATGGAAAGGTGTTCCTGTGACAGATCCTTGTCTTTAGGCTGTAACCACCACCACCCTACAGCAGGGCCTACTCCAGACTGCCCCATCCTTGGCTTGTAAACTACCCCGCCTTGCTGAAGTCTCTGGTCTGAGGTTCTTGGTGACTTGATCCTTGAGGATTGTCGTCAATAATAAGGGCCCTGGGCAGGCCATTGTGGTCCCATAAAAGGGGCCTGTGTGTTGTGCTCGTCTCCTGCGCGCCCTCTGCGGTGCCACAGCACTAAGAACACACTGCCCAGTCTGTTCATGGTACTGAGGCAGGCGGGCAGTCTCCTGTTTCGTCTCTTCCTCATTTCGTTTTCCAATTTTGTCAACGCATCTCTTTTTCTCCATATGAGGTTTTCCTTTATAGGATGGCAGAGGCAGAACCAGATTTTAGTCACTTTCCCATTGAGGCTTAAAACACCCCTTTCCTCCCGATCATAGAGTCCCCAGTTACAGTGACCGCTAAAAGTCAGGTTGTCAGCTGCGGTGTAGAAAAGATGGGCGTTCACAGAGCAGAGAAAGCTATGAACCAATTCGCAGTGACATTTGTAACATTTAACTTGTTGATCGAGTGCCTTTATCAAAACTTCCAAATTATTCCATCATTTAAACAGTAATAACGACAAAGCACTCACAGAAGTTATTTGAACTATGTTGTGCTGTGATCGCTAAAAATGTTCAGCTTGTTTTAAGGTGCTATGTTTATGGAGGAAGCAGAGACTGAGGCCTATGCCTGCGTTATGCCCTGATATATAATTACATTAATAGCTATTGATAGAAATGCAATGGGCCATCACTAATAACAACTAGGTCTAATAGTGACCCACAGAATATAGCCTTACTTTTGTCCCAGACAGGAATAAATACAACGTTAAACATATTGGTCCCTGCAGTAGTTATCTTCTATTTTCTATTCAAAAGGTTTAGAAACTGTGAGTAAGATAAACAAATCTCCATCCAATCCATATGGTAGGATCAGCAAAGCACTTTTTCTTTTTCCATTTCACTCTCAGTCCATCCTTTCCATTCCAGTTGTCCCTTTTTTCCTGTCCAATTTCAGAGCATCATATCTTCCAAGATGCTTTTGGGTTACAGCTGCTACACTTTTGTCTAGAATTTTCCAGTTTGAAGCTATTTTCTTTTTGAGTTTCTCTGTGTAAACTCTGGGTTTAAGACCCCCACACAACTACAACCAAGTTGTTTACGTCAAAACTCAAATTAATTGCTGCTATTTTAAAGAGAATACAGATGGCCTATTATGTATTGACATGGAACTCTTGACGCAGTTTGAGGTCAGGTGTCCTACAATTGCCCAGAGATTCGATAGTAATGGCATTACAGACAACACGATTAGGAGAAATGCACAACAGAACAATAAGCTCTCCACAACTTGCTCCCTGAGATTGAAGAGACATGGTGACTCACTGTTTTCTTATGTGGCTAACTGAGACACTTTCAAATCTTTCTTTAGGAAAACAAACATCTACAATTTTATGAAAAAATCCCACAAGAGAATGTCAATGTCGAGAATGGCAATTACGGTTAATTTTTAATTGCAGTAGCACAATGATGGTATGATGAAATAACTAGAAAGTGAATACAAAGAATGCCTAGCTCAGTCAGAAGTAAAAAAAAACAACAACAAAAAACTGCAGCCAGCCAGTGTGTCCGCACAAGCCAGCAGCCTGAACGCGAGTTAGATCACTAAGGCCATATTGCCATGCAGAACGAGTGGCCAAACACAGGGTCACATGCTCATTCATAGATCTACCTGAGGTCACTCTGAGCCAGACACGTATGCACTTGGATTAGTATTGAGGTCTTCTCCATCTTCTTCAGCTGCCATTTGTGTCCTGCAAAGCCTGCCCTGCTACGTTGTCATTTGCTAGCTTACACACTGACTCTCTGTGGCTCATCGTGGTCATAGGGTCGACTCAGTGGAACCTTAAGGCCTAGTTTATCTCCTGTATCAGGCTGTCCTGGCTGACTTCCAGAGGTGCTCACTTCACTGCCTTGTGTTTCGTACAGGTCTCAAACCCGTCCTGTGTCTCTCAGTCACTGCCTCGCCTCACTAAATTTCCAAAGCACCTCATATCTGTTTAATGGTTCTCACGGGCATTTTGATGTAATTTAAATATTGCCATCTTTTGGCTTGTTGTGTCACTCTTCCATGTTCAAGGCTTCTTGGGGATTGAGTGTTTATCAGCAGTCTAGTGTTGAACTGGAGAAGATTAATACAATTGTCAAAGCCTGTCTCTGATTCTACATAGTCTGGTAGGAAAGTTTGATCGAATGGTTTCAGTCTTTGGCACTTTTTGCAATGTTGTACTGTGAGAAATAGCTTCATAGCCCTTGCAAAAAGTGATGCCCATGGTTTTTAATTGATGCTTCAGTTCACATTTGAAGGCTGCTATCGATTAGCCACACATTCACTGGAGAACAGCTAACCAGAGCACACCTGTTGCTGAGTTATAAAGCCCTCAAGAGATTTAAAAAACAATATTGCATGGGATTTCATAAAGAAATGTCAGACCAATTAGATTATTAAAGAATGAGAATTTGCATTGGCCGCAGGATTAATCATAATCTCAAAAGAGGAATATTCAGTAGGACAGCAGGGTATTTGTTCCATTTCTTTTCATGTTTGGGCTTTTTTCTTCTTCTTTTGATTCAGCGCAGAGGAGGGCATGGCCACAACTCAGAAACACACGCTGCTTGCTGTATGTGTGTGTGTGCGTGTGTGTGTGTGCGTGCGTGTGTGTGTGCGTGTGTGTGTGACCTTTGAGAGCTATCTGTACATCTGTGGAGGTTAGGATTCAACTTTGGTTTTATGAGTTGTTTTTTTCTCTGATGAAGCTTTCAATAAAAAAATGTGGAAAAGATCACCCATGTCTTATACAATTTTGTTCACACCGTCTTCAATTGATCCTCAGTATTCAATTTGTTAGTCAGCAAGACTTGAGACAATCATGTGTTCACTCACACAGTAACAACATATGCCATCTGTTCATCCTTTTTCACCAACAATGGGATAAAGAAAATTATCAATCCACATTGGCATGCCACTACTTAAGTCAGAAATTTATTTAGAAGCAAAATTATAATAGAAGGGCCTTACAAACTCTTAATGCCTCCTTGATTTAAATAAAATACTTTTGGTGGAAGTATTTGGCAGGTTGCTAGCACCAAATAAAAAATAACCAGGGGCCTCATTTATAAACAGCGTAGGATTTATAACATGCACGTTTCCCTTTACAAATCTATTTTCACTATGTACTTTTCCTTAATCCCGAGGGAAAACATAGATCAACCAATCAATATGATTGTATGAAATAAGTTACATATAGTAAATAAAGATAAAAGATATGCATAACATGTTTGTCTCCTATGGGACATCTCATAAATCCTAAATTAGGAACACATTGAATTAAAACCTAACTTGGGCAAAAACGTTCCATAGACTTTTTTACTTGGGAAGACACTTCAGTTGTATGGTTAACATGCTGATTCTGATCTGATTATAAGTCTATGCAGAACAAAGCTCAAGAACCACCACACAACTCATTCAACACCTTGAAGCGTTGACTTGACTGTGCTTTTAAGTTGTTATGGCTTGTACAGCCGGTGGATGTGTAATGTGACAAGACAATATTATCTTTGTGGACTCAACCAGATAATCAGAATCAGATCGAGGCCCATCCCTACCGCACCCAAAGAATTGCCAATAATCCATCTACCCAGCTGAGAAGTATACATCCCGATATGTCTTCAATGAGTGGCCTATAAAAGTGCAGCTGGGGAGTACAAAGAGTTACAGAGGAGCAAAATGGGATATATAGAGCATGTTGCTGCTGTGGGGCTCACCTTACAGCAAAACCACAGACACGTTCAAAGGAGGACGGTACGACTGTGAAGGCTCATTGCATTTTGTTCACAAATGGTAAGAGGATGCTGATATCGGTTTTGAAATAGAGCACAAAGCATGCTTTGCAAGCAAGCATGCTGAACATGCCATGAAAGCATAACTGATTGTTCATGCATATCTAATATGTTCTTGTGTACAATATAGCCCTTATGTTTTGCAAAATATATGCTATCCCCAACACCCATG
Source organism: Galaxias brevipinnis (assembly GCA_036023535.2). Taxonomy (NCBI): domain Eukaryota; kingdom Metazoa; phylum Chordata; class Actinopteri; order Galaxiiformes; family Galaxiidae; genus Galaxias; species Galaxias brevipinnis. Next base: position 8,875 of record JAVQIZ010082473.1, read on the forward strand.
TTCCTGTTCTTCAGATCCATTTGGATATAGCAAAAGACATTTGATTTGACTTGTCTAGGGCTCTAGACCATCTGTTGGGCCCCTCAGGAGGGAGAAGACCCGTGGCTGGATGTACCATATAGAGGTTCTCCTGGTGTACCTTCTCAAGAGGGAGAAAACCCATGGCTGGGTGTACCATATAGAGGTCCTCCTAGTGTACCTTCTCAGGAGGGAGAAGGCCCATAGCTGGGTGTGCCATATAGAGGTCCTCCTAGTGTACCTTCTCAGGAGGGTGGAGGCCCATGGCTGGGTGTACCATATAGAGGTCCTCCTGGTGAGCTAATGGCTGGCACATGGATTGTCCTACACCATTGTCTCCCGGGTCTCTGATGTGCCAAAGACAATAGTGTTTGACATTGTTCATCGGATGTGTGAAGAGATCCTGTCTCTCCTGAACACAGCAGTCCTCTTCCCCCCACACTGAAACAGTGCCCTGAAGTTGGCCATGGCTTCCAACACCTAGCTAACAGCCCAGCCTCCAGCCACTGTGTGGGAGCCATTGGTGGATGCCACATCTGCATCATTGCTACCTGAACAGGACACTCAACTAGGATGGGCCTTTGCCATGGTGAAGGCACAGTGGCGAGGGGATCTTTTTCAAAGCCCTGGAAGTGGATCACACCTTTTCTCCTAAGGTCGTTGCATTGTGTGCAGTGCTGCACAATATCTGCACCTCTGCTGCAGAAATCCTGGAGGCAGCTGAGGAGGAGGATTACGTGCCGCCGCCTCCACTACCACCTGTGCAAGGAAATGAACAAGGAGGACAGCATCACAGGGGCAAACTGGCAGCACCAGTGTCAGCACCAAACGTCCCAGACCTCTGCAACATCTGCAACTATTGCATGTTGTAACATTAAAGCAATTTATGTAAGTACATTTTTGTTTGTCAATTACTTCTCTTCAATTGTGCACATTAAAACATTAAGAAATGTAATTTGAATGTCTGTCATTAATTTCAAGGGACCTTTCTGTGAAAGATGCAAATACCATGGGCTGTTAAATCCTTAACTTTCCGTAAAACAAGTGATAGGCAGTGATCAGGGACAACTGACAGATTTTTTTTTTGAATAGAAGAAATACTAATGCATTCATTCAGCAACTGAATAGCTTTTTATGACTTCAGTTTACACAACAGGACTTTTTTTTCACAATACAGTGCAGCATTACTTACTTCCTCCTTGGCTGCCTGTCCTTTCAGGAAGGCCAACATGCCCCCACCCCTCTTTGGCCTTTAAATGGGTGGCTGGTAGAAGGTGGAGGCATGGACACCTCCTCACTGTCTGTACCTGGCAGGAGGGACACTTGAGGTTGCTGAGGCTTCAGCAGCAGCCTGGCCACGGCTCGACCCCTAGCATGAGGCAACGAGGGTGAGATGCTGAATGGACGGCCTCAAAAGTGCCTCATGCATGGCATCAAACACCGCCAGGTAGCTGCTGTTGCCTCACCACCATCCGTGCCTGTCCCACTTGGGAGGACTCTTCAACTCCTATTGACACCATGACTAACTGAATGGACAGTGACCAATAATGGATGTCCAATTGTTAGCCATTCAACTTTGTGGGTACTTTTGTGTTGTGTGTTTTGAGCCTCACAACCTGCCTGTAAATACAAATCAGATTCACCATACAGTTATGATTGGAACATTGTAACGCTCCTGTTTTCCTAAAACTTACTAACATTTGTATCCTCGAGGTCAATTTGACCCCTGCAATTTAAAGCTGCCAAAAATCCTAGTAATTTGACATTGTTACCCAATTGTATATGTATAAAGGCTGACCAACTCTCAAAATTTAAAAAATTGTGAATACAAACGCTTCGTTTTAGCTCCTGTCTCTTTAAAGCCCCCCCTCCCGATGAGCCCAGTTTGCTCTTATTGGTCAACTGGCCAAACAAAGGGAATTTGCCTTCCCGCTTACCAAAACAACGTTTTCACAACATGGCAAAACCACCTGCCTTCTGACTGGCTCTGGTTGAGGGCCTGCCAAAAATTATTCAAATGTGTGACTTAGTGACCTGGATAAATTACGGAAGAAAACGCTGGACTACAAACAAGGCGTTTCAGGCATACATACTAAAAGAAAGGGAAAAACCCAAAAAGCATAATAGGTCCCCTTTAATTATTGTTATTTGAGTTTATTCACCATACATATTTTTTTTCTTTCAGATAAGAGGCAATTTGTTAGCTAGCTAAATTAGTTAGCTGAGAGATTGCTAGCTAACTACGGTGGCCAGCTAGTGTGATCGTTGCAGTGGTTAGCTAGTTATCTTTACAGTTGGGCATAAAATAAGAACACATTCCCCACTACATCATCATGAACATCTTAGGGAAGCTATACTTCCCGTTCCCAGCGAAGAGTTAAACTACTGTAGTTCTCGGGGCAGAGAGGAATTCTTTCACATCTATGTAGTCTGTAGGCAGTCCGTTCCCAGGGCAGAGTTAAACTACTTTAGTTCTGGGGGGAGACTAATTACTGCAACTCTATTTAGTCTTTTTAGGCTGTCCAGTCCTATTTAATGGGCACTAGACTTGGCAAATTATGTAACGGTTCACTTTTTTGTTACTTTCTCCCCAGAAGAATTAGAAAAACGTATTAAATCCCCCTTGAACCTGAATCTGGGGAAGGTCGGACTTTGCTCCCTTTATGTGGGAAGTTTGCGGTCCCTATATGTCGAGGACAGCCTTGTTTCCGATGAGGACGTTTTTTATTAGCCTACTTAATGTGTTCTTATAGCCTATGAAGAAACATATCTCCTAAGTTATGTAATGCAATAATATAATGTAATTAGAGTTGGTCTTCATCACAGAATTGCAACACCAAAGGGGTGACAGATGGAAAAGGCTAAATAACAACAAAAAGGAGTGATTTGTTTTTTTGAGCCACCCTGTACTATATTGTTTGACCCCTTTAAAAATCAAACACTTTTTTTTCTACAGTGATGACTGCAACATGTATAATAAAAAGTTGGATATACTGTATATCATGTATAAACACATGTACATAGTATAACTCTGTGGTCTTCACCTTCGTTCCAATACATAGATAATGGATATACATGTTTGGCCAGGTAATTAAATATGGAATGAGATTTGTGCCAAAATTCTACAAAAGTAAAAGCAAAATCCACAAACAAAAAGAAGATAACCAAAAGCATAGCTACAAGCAAAAACAGAAAATCCAAAAGCAAAAAAAAGACAATCTACGGAGCCCCGGAGGTGACATGAACGTCTTTTTTAGAGATACTTAAGTCGCACGCACGAGATAATTAGGCACACACATCGCGGGATTTATTACACTGCGCGGGAATATTCCCTGGGATATTTTATGAATTATTTCATTTAGCTAAATCCATAAACACATGATAATATTTTAGGGCTGCCCCATAAAAGTAAATGAGCCAAATGATTTGTCATCTGTAATCATGTAGCAGTTGACAGTCAGTTTGCATTACAAAAACCGATAATAAGAATCTTTGTTGCAAATGTTATACAGCAAGTGCAGCTCAGTGTGATTTACATAATGAAACGCCAAAGCAGATTAAAAGTATTGGAATAATAATATATAACATCCCACAAACGCATGCAACTTAGTATCTCGGGTGCGGCTTAGTATCTCGGGCATGCGACTTAGTATCTTGGGTGCGGCTTAGTATCTCGGGCATGCGACTTAGTATCTCGGGTGCGACTTAGTATCTCGGGTGCGACTTAAGGGCGTGCGACTTAAGCATGACTAAAATCCAAAAGCAAAAAAAAAGACAATCCAAAAGGAAAACAAAAATTCTAAAAAATATATAAAAAAACTATAAGCAAAACTAAAATCTATAATAAAAAAATTGACTAAAAATGTTTCAGTTAAATCTTACAAACCTATATTTGTTTCTTATGTTTTTTAGTTTAGTCATTATAATCCACTGTTTTCTTATGTCTTTATTTTTATTTTTTGGTTGTGGATCAGAATTTTTGCTTTTGGATTTTTTTTCTTTTTGGCACAAAAATCACATGAGGGCGGGGTTTAGTAGAAGATGATTTCTATTGGCCCATTGGTGTTGGAGTGACAGCTATTTTTTCGGCTCACACACACCCCTTTTTTACGTGTCATCATTATGCGCTTGGAGTCTTTGCACAGCAGCAGAGAAAAGCCAAGCGAATGGACGACAGACACTATTTTAGGGGTGCCCCCCAGCTGTCTCAGTCTCAGGTAAAGTAACATTGTACTAGCGATAACTGTGCTTCAACAAACGTTCAATTAAGTATTTTGCAATGAAAAGTTGACTTAAAAATCCCATCTCTGATTGTTAACAATGTTCTACATACAACAACTTTTAAGTTCTTTCTACTTGCATTTCTATTCTGCAGGCAGATATTTTAAAACATGCTTTTTTACAGAGGCTATGGACGAGGCTGAACCCTATCGTACACAATGAGCCATTAGATCTTGAATACTTACACTTTGTATGTACTCTAGAACTTATGCTAACAAGAGCCGCCACACAACATTTGAATATTCTTACGGAATTGCTCAGTGGTCTCCAGGTGCTAATTGACCTACTCCACAGTTCCATCACTGTTGAAAATGAAGATGCTTCTCCATCAGATCTTGTGCTTAAATGGGGCAATCAGGGGCGGCCTAGACTTGAACTGGAACGAGACACACTGGAAAGTCTCCTGGGAGCACAATTGCCTGTGAAATGTTTGGCTGAGCTTCATGGAGTTTCTAGGCATGCTCTCTATAGGCGAATGAAGAAACAGAACATCTCTGTCAGAGGATGCTATTCACAGCTTTCAGAAGATCAAATTGATCAGCATGTGAGGGCTGTGAAATCAAGTATGCCCCATGCCAGCTAAAGTATGGTCAAAGGAAGTCTCCTATCCATGGGGCACCGTGTGTTATGGCAAAGGGTGAAAGCCTCCATGCACCGCGTTGACGGAGCTGGAATTTTAGCAGGAAGGATTCACCTTGATTGTGTTTATCGCCGCACCTATTCTGTACCTGCTCCTTTATCCTTGGTCCACATTGACACAAACCATAAATTGATCAGGTAGGCCTATAGTTATGTGTTAGCCCAATCTCAATTGTAAGTATTAGTTATAGGACTAATAAGCACTGATAAGGGAAGTTCCATGAAAATGCTAGAAAAACTCTCCTTCAGATGTTAAG
>JAVQIZ010082491.1:0-12091 GCA_036023535.2 Galaxias brevipinnis
AGGACGGTTCATTTAGAAAAACAATACAAAATATATAATTATAGAAAATACAAACGATTGATGTTACAATTTCTTCTCATTGTCAATGTCCAATAATTTCATTGAATGTTCCTTAGCCAACAGTTTCTTAATACCAATTTATCAATCCTTAGAGTGGACACAGTGTGCTGTTTTGTTTAAATCTAAGAAATTGTGTGAGAGGAACAGGCTGGCCCCCCTTGAGTGTTCACCAGGGCCATTTTGAGGCCTGTTCCTTTGATCTTATCCAAAGAGGGGGGAAGATTCTCTGATTGGTTCCCCTACACAACCCAAGCCTCTGCTCTGTTCATTTGATGTATCTTGTTAAAAAAAATCATATGTGTGTCTCAGAGTATGCACAGCGATTATTCACACATAGCATTAATGGTATGTTTATTTTCTAATCGAAAACAGATGTCTGTAGAGGCAATGAGGTAGGATTAAAAAACACAGGACACATGGGAACTGGCTTACTGTGTCAGTAAAGCAAACACAAACACAGGATCACTGCGATTTCAAATGTATAGGACCACAGAAAACCGACTGGATCTACCATCAGCTTATAGACATGTAAACTTCGTAAACTTTCATATTTCCAGTCATTAATTCTCTAATATGCTGGGTCTAGCGAAGGGACACACACGTTGATGGAAGACTGAAAGGATCAGTAATGATATTTATTGAGATAAGGGTCGGATATTTAAAAATAAGGAATGATGAGGGAGCTAAAAGGTAGAATGGAGTAAATTAAGACAGGCAATTTTGTGGACCCAAGCAAATGCCAAAATTATGCAACTGGCTATTCTTTTGTCGTTGGCTTTATACATGGTATGTTGCCTATTGCTTTGACTTTGTACAATGCGTTTCTCATTGCCCATTGCATTGACGTTGGGTATCACCTAGGTATGTACCTAATTGGCTTCCAATTTGTAAAGCGCTTTGAGTCCTGAGAAAAGCGCTAAAAACTAAATGCAATGAATTATTATTATTATTATTATTATTAGTTATGTCATTCCATTAATGCCAAAATTATGCAACTGGCTTTGCGTTTGTCGTTGGCTTTTGGGTTGGCTTTATACAATGTGTTTCTCATTGCCTTTTGCGTTATTGTTTACATTGACTTTGCTGATTGTTCCACTAGCGATATGTTTCCTTCGCTGTTGTCTGTTACTTGCGAACTAGTCGGCCGTTTGGGAATTAAAATATTTCTTTCAGCATAGTCAATACAGAGGACAACGCAATAAGCAATGAGAAATGCATTGTACAAAGCCAACGCAATAAGCAACGATCAACGCAATGTATAAAGTCGACGCAAAGCCGGTTGCATCATTTTGGCATTAATGGAACCCCATATGCCGTTGGCTTGCTGATGGTTGCCTTTGGCTCTGGTCAAGCTGAGCAACCTTGTGTTGCGCACAAATGCAGTGTGCATATGCCTGTGCTCGTCTGTTGCGAGGGGCTTAGGATAGAGAGCGCTGCAGGAGGAGGGCAGTATTTTCAAATTCAGGCGTTTTGTTTTGCTTTCGTAGAAAACTGCCTACTCCACTTTAATTAGTATTAGGCTACATACTGTAGATTCTACATAGTTTGATATTGTACAATATCAGTGTTAAAGAAGACTTGCTATAGAAGCAAAATAACGACAAATCTGAAAATTGACGAGTGGATCTCAAAACGTAATTTTTGCCTACCGTGTCTGACCTTAACCACAGAAATAATAGTCAGTGCTTCTTTGTCTATTTGGGCATAGTTCCTCTCAGTGGAAGACAACTCCTAATCAAAAAGACTGGCGCTTCTTGTCCGTCAGTCTCCAAATGCAACAGCAGGGCCTCCAGCCCATATGAGGAGGCGTCACACACCAGGGCAAGGGGCTTACTCACATCATAGTGCACTAGAACATCCTCAGTCTGTAGCAAGCGCTTAGCCGCTTGATATACCACGTCGTGAGTGGCAGTCCACCTCCAGGCAAAAGAGTGGTCCAGCAACCGATGCAAAGTTTCCAGTTCGGAAGCTTTGATTGGCAAGAAATATGTACAAATTGAGCAGGCCCAGGAATGCCTGCAACTCCGTGCTGTTACAAGGTGCGGGTGCTTTTGTATAGCTTCCGCTTTGTCATTCATCGGCCACATCCCAGCCTAGTTAATTCGGAAACCAAGGAAGTCTACTTTTGAGGTTAAAAGTTTCTCTTTTCCTTGTGGAGCCAAATTCCAGCTTTGGGACAAAGGGACCCAGCACTTCTCTGAGTCGTCTATCATGCTCCTCCTCAGGACTTGCCAGTAATGAGTATATCATCCAAATAGGGCTTCGCCCCCCTGCAATCCCTGCCAGCAGTGTGTACATAAACCTCTGAAAGATTGCCACAGTCGCGGACTCCAAACTGCAGCCTCTTTGCCTAGAAGAGCCCTCTATGGGTATTAATTGACAGCAATTTAGCTGCCTCCTCATCAAAAACTAGCTGCTGGTATGCTTGCTTAGGATCCAACTTTGTGAACACGAACCCCCCCCCCCCACCAGCCAGCATCAAAAACATTTCAGTCAATGTAGGCAAGGGGTAAGAATCAGGCTTTACTGCAGTATTCACAGTCCCTTTATAGTCCCCACAAAATCTCAGACTTCCATTTTTCTTTTCGACTGGCACAACCGACAAAACATGTTCTGATTCGGTTTTTGTCTACTGTTGTGAAAATGAAAACGCTCTACAATCTCAGATGGGGCCAGACAAAAATTGTTTTTCAGGCAAGCCACTATATCTTCATAGTCCACTGTTGTCGGCAACCGTGGTGCCAGAAGAGAACGTAACGTTGAATAAGTCACAGTACAAAAGCAAAGTATTATAATCCGCCCAAAATGTTCGTGAACATCGACAGTATTAGTCCTTGACTCAACGTTGTGTCAGTGTTTGTAAATAAGAGTCAGAGACATAGAGCAGTGGTTCTCAACCCAGTCCTCAAGTACCCCCACCCAATCTAGGTATTTAATCTTCAGTTTCTTGTACATTTGGTGCAATTATTCAAGGCCTTGCTGTATGTGACTAATTATAGCAGGTGTGCTAGAAACTGGGAGGACTAAGTACGAGCGGGGGTACTTGAGGACTGGGTTGAGAACCACTGACAGAGTATGTGCTCAATGTACTTTAGTCAAGTCGCAGGGTTAATGACACACCAGAAGCTGGATACAATCACCATATACACTAACTGGCCGCTTCATTGGTACACCTGTTCAACTGCTCGTTAACGCAAATATCTAAATCAGCCAATCACATGGCAGCAACTCAATGCATTTATGCACCTAGACAATGGTCAAGACGACCTGTTGAAGTTCAAACAGAGCATCAGAATCGGGAAGAAAGGTGATTTAAGTGACTTTGAACGTGGCATGGTTGTTTTTGCCAGACGGGCAGGTCTGAGTATTTCAGAAACTGCTGATCTACTGGGATTTTCACGCACAACCATCTCTAGGGTTACAGAGAATGGTCAGAAAAAGAGAAAATATCCAGTGAGCGGTAGTTCTCTGGGCGAAAATGCCTTGTTGATACCATAGGTCAGAGTACAATGGCCAGTGAGTTATGTCACTCACATCCCTTTCATTAGCCTCATCAATGTGAATGAGAAGTGATAAACATTAGCAATATAATCTACATGACCATGGATGGAAGTAATTTTTTAAATTTTGGTCCCTATACTGGTTTGTTTAATCCCATACCTTCCCCACCTGCTTTCACTTTATATTTAATTTGTATATAGGGAAAAAATAATTAATTGGCATTAAACAATATTTGGTTTACTTGATTTGCCATTTTTTTGGTTTTAAATATTGTATTTTGTCTCAGTTTTACAAAATAGTTTCTTTCCCTTGGACAAAAGTAAATAAATCAAATGTTTATTCTTTATGCATATCATAAGCAGGAATGAACTACATTGGTAGGCAGGCACACAAGTGGGGGAAATGTTTTCAAACGGGTACGCTTGTTGTGTCAATAAAACAATGTGTAAGCTACCTAAAAGTGGCCTGCAATTATGCTGTACCTGACGGTAAAAAAAAAAAAATCCAATAATAGTGTTCAGCTTCTGCATGCGTGTGTTTGAAAAACAAACAAATCAAATCTTTTTTCAGTTGCTTGCCTACTTGAATAGATTGAGAAGACTACAGGTAGCCTAAAAAGCAGCTTTGTTTGGTACAATAGGGATTACTATCAATTAAAAACATTAATGTAATTCTGGTCTAGTCAAAACAATACAATTTAGCTGTTCTTATTTTTGCTGTTTGTTAGTAGCTTACAACATACATCACCTCAACCGCAAATGTTGCTTAAATTTAAAATATTATCGCTCGCTACTCAAATTCTTTCTCACGGGTGAATAAGAAAAAGTAGCCTGTTCATTATATTAAGTATAATTTTTATTACAAAAAGTCTGTATTATGGGGTGGAATTTCTATTTGCCTGAGTGAGCATTTACGGATGTCCTAAGATGAGATTCTAAACACCCACTAAGGGGTTTACATTTCCCATTAAGAAACCTTTCTGTAGAACTTACTTGCTGTGCAGGACACACCAGCCACAGTGAGGGTCTCTTGAGCCTAAACAGCTTTGACAGCTGCTGTACTGGCTGCAGCTCTCCACTGGGAATCTTGACACCTGCACACACGACATGACATACTTGAATGTATTATAGCACAGCACACTCACTCAACAATAGACTTGAGAACAACATAATAATTAGCCCTACATAAAAAATGCAGCTAGAGAGAGAGGTGATTCTGTAGGATTTCAGCACAGTTAGCAGTGTTAAGTGTTAAGAAATTATTCATATAACATTCTCTGTTAGTACAAACCAATAGAATATTGGCTGGCCATTAGTGTGAAGTAACAACAAATTGTCTAGCACGCTAGTTTGCTTCTGTACCCAACAAGTACAAGTTCAAGTTTGCATGACAGCATAGCAGTCTGGACAGTCCTTCGTTTGGGATTAATGCATATCTGTGACCTGGAAAATGAAAGATGCCAAACACTGAGTTGGACAGCGAGCAATGGCAATCACTTTTGATCCTCATATTGGGCATACAAGGTTACAAAATGTTTTAACTTTTAAAATTAGATTTGAAAGTCTATTGAAATTTACTCTACTGAATGATTTGACAATTGTGGTACTACACAAGATATCTTTCATCTAGATGCTTCAATAATTAGCAACTACAGACCTATTTCAAACCTGCCCTTTGAAAGTAAACTCAAGAAAGGTATTCTTCAACAACTAAATGATTTCTTAGCCACCACTGGCAGGATCTCCATCCAATCCTTTTAATCATGATTTGACCACTTCATAGCACTGGAACGTCTCTTTAACGGTTTTTAATTACATCTGTCTAAACACTGACTTTGGCAAGATTTGTATCTTAGTGCTTTTTTATACAATTCTTATTTGAGTTTTCAGATTAACACCAAGACATGACACTATACACACACACACGTCATATTACATTTACACAAAGTACAATAGCATGTATGAAATATAAAGGAATTCAAACACGCAGACACAACATAAAGTAAAATCTATATTATTACCAAAAGAAAAGAAAAAAATTTAATTAAACATTTTTCCCATTCTTGTCAAATAGTTGTGCTGTAGATTAACACTCAAGATTCCAGTTCTAAGCCTAGTAGTCCATCTACATGTTTTAGGTCCCAGGTTTAAAAAAAATTACTAATAGAGCCATTGAGAGTGCATCTAATTTTCTCCAGTTTTAAATTCTGCATAATATCCCTGATCCAATGGTCATACAATGGAGGGCTTATTGCTTTCCGCTTCAATTAAATTATCCGTCTGGCTATCAGTGACGCAAAGGCAATCACCCTCTGAATTCGATTAGGAACATCAATACCCCAAAAATAGCAATAATAGCCAAAAACATTAGTTATAGTGTTAAGAAATTGAACCAATATTGGGCAAGACAAAAACATGTGGTGGAGGGTAGCTGGAGTCTGCTTGCAACGATCACATATAGGATCTACACCTGGAAATATTCCAGCAAGTTTAGCCATAGAATAGGGAAAACGATGCACCACCCTGAATTGCATAAGGGCATGTCTTGAGCATATGGAAGAGGTATGGACTTAAGATAATGCCAGGTCCCATTCATTGTCTGACAAATGACCCCATAGATAATTTTCCCATAGATCCCTTATACACAACATAGAGGGAGTATTTTTGGACATAATCATATCATAAATCAGAGATCCTTCCCTTATTAAGCATAATGACGTTCAGGATTGTATCTAAGCATGATCGTGTAGTAGGGGTTGGAAAGTTAATAAACTTTTTACAAACAAAATCCCTTGCCCGTAAATATCGGAAAAAGTGGTTAGTAGGCAGACCAAATTTACCAGACAGTTATTCAAAGCTTGCACATGTATCATCTATATATGTCGCCTACACTTTGAATACCCTTGTCATGCCAGACCTGAAATCCCTTTTCCATTAAGGATGGCTGGAAGAGGTGGTTATTCATTGCAGGGGAGTGAATGCTCATGGTCTGAATACCCAGGAACATTTTTAGCTGTAGCACAATGCACAGTGATTGTTGAACAATTACATTTTCTAGTACACTTTTATTAGGTAATGGTAAGGATGAACAGAGTAAAGCAGAGAGTAAATATGGATTGCTTGTGGTGTTTTCAATCTGAAGCCAGGCTGGAGTTTCTCTGTTGCCTTTATCTAACCAAAGAGAATTGGCGTTAATGTTTGCAGCCCAATGAAATGTTTGAAGGTTTGGAAAAGAGCCCACCAAGTGACTTTGGTCATTCCATAAACTCTTTCCTGATACGAGCGGATTTGTTGTTCCCGATAAAGGAAGCGGTAATCTGACTGAACTTTAAAAAAAAATTACTTCGGTATGAAAACAAGATTTTCTTTAAAGGGGCGATAACATGATTTTGTGATGTGTACCCCAAGATATGTACTTAGAGCTGCTTTTGATACTGTTGACAGAAAAAAACTTCTAGAAAGATTGGAAAGTGGGTTGGACTGTCCGAAACGGTCTTATCTCTCATCTAGAAAACAGAAACTGCGTTGTGTCCATTGGCAACTAAGTATCTGAGCTAACTAATATGACATGCGGAGTCCCACAGGGATCAATTGGGTTGGCTGGTTGGTTGGGTGTTTCCCAACCTTAAACCACGTTGTCTATACTCGGTCTGTGCCCTGAACCTCACAGTAACTTAGTAGATTTTTAGCCAAACATGTTATGCATATCTTGCATAAATGTAACAATTGTTGCATACAATCATTAATTGGGGTTCATGGCGATAGCCTACATAATAGACAGGGGGTGAGGACGTGAGCAACCATTCTCAATGTGACATCCATTTCATTGAACTTTTGTGACTGGTAGCCTACATTCCTTTTATAGTATCAATTACAATCTTGGTAATTAAGTAGTATTATTCATGGCTTGTCCCCATAGCCTGTGAAACAACACGGTGATTATGCATGGGGCAACCAATCTAAGATGCCCTTTAAGTAGTGCATAGGACTAGTAGGACATTGTATTGTAGTTTCACCATGGGAGACCTGATAAATTTGATCAATGACATTCTGTCTCATAATTACGTAGCTATAGTGTAAGTGCAGTCGGATTCGCTTTGCACACTGCATCTGTTTGTGAAGCTCTTCGGTATTTCCACTGTTATTAGATATTAAACATTCATTATGAAATGTAATCGAAACATATACATTCTGAATTATCTACGGAAAAGGGAAAAAACCTAACATTTTATCACATAGCATTGTGTCTGTGCGTAGAAAGGGAAGGATGTACAGTGTTTGAGGTATGTTATCCTCAAACGGGCCATGCATGACAGAGTGGAGCCACTCTTCTTCTACACACACACCCACACACACACCTAATAAGAGGATACCCTCCATTCAGCAATTCAGTTGTCCTTATTCTTAAAACAACCCAGTGTCTCTCTATAACTCTATGATTCCTCCAAACAGCTAACACGCAAACGAACACACGCACGCACGCACGCACGCACGCACGCACGCACGCACGCACGCACACTTCATTCTATCCCTTTCCTTGTGAGATGTTGGCATTCCTCCACATAAGATGTTACATTTCACTTGTCTTGCTTCCCAACACAAGCATGCACTGCTGTGCACATCCAATCAGGCTTTTATAACTTTATTTTATTTTGTGAGCTGCCCATTAAACAGTGGTATATAAAAGCATAGCACTAGCAGGGAGCCGCATAACGTATACTATCCAAGTATTTATGTAACACTGCACCAAAGCATAATCTTAATTTTGACGTTGTACAGATTTTCTGACTCACAAAGGCCTGTCAAGTTCTCTTTACAGACACATCACTCTGCTCTTCCTTTATCCATCTATTCTCTGACTTTTACTTAAGCTTTTTCAACATTTCCAACAATTTATTTTCAAACAATCAGAGTGTGTGGTGTGAAAGTGTCAAAGGGTGAAAGATCAACTCTGATTAAAAAACAGGCAGCAATTATTTACTGCGTTGTCTGAATTAATCTACCACCTTTAGCCAGAAACACTAAACTGAAGTCATCAGCACCGAAACTATTTTTTTTGTGCAGCAAAACAAAGGAAGGAGCTAGACAAAATACATTTCATTAAGTAAACTATTTAAATACAAACATGGCTAGAAACTTTCAGAACATTGTTTGGGTGTACATGCTAGGGTGTTCATACCTGTTTGTCGCTGAGCAAGTAGATGTGTGTATGGTCAGGGCTGAAAACAATGTCTCTGAGAATGGACTTTCCTTCAACTACCAACACCGTCTCGTACAGCAATGCACTGTGGTTAGGAGATGGGATACCATCCACTCTGATCTGCAAAGAGAGAGAAAGTTATTTACACTGTTGATCTTATTTTATCATATTTTTTTATATTATATACATTTTTCCAGTGATTTTATGACAAAGAAATTAGGAATTTTGTTTTTGATGCTTAATCCTATTCTCCAGATGAACTGTTACTAGATATTTTCAAGGTCAAAAAACCCTCAGTAACACTCAATTCAAATGAAATACGTTATTGATACACATTTCAATCAAGGTGAGTCAATCAACAATTTGTAGTCACAACTAAAATAAAAAAGTAACGCTTCAAACAGAAACAGACTAACTTAGTAAATTAATAAAGTCAAAAAGGCCATTTGATTATAAATGAGAACACATAATTTGCTTATCATACATACCTAATTCCAAATGTATTTTAATAATCAAACATTTGTCAATAACATATATTGATTTAAAGAGCAAGCCTCTACCCTCTACTGTTAACTTTAAAGAAGTGGTTGACTTGTAAAATTGTCAATTTAGGAACCTTTCAAACAGATTTACTAATGTAACCTTTCTCAAAGTTCTTTGTCAAGGGGCCCAGTCATGTCAGACTTTGGGGATACAAGGCATGACGCTTAGAATCTACCCTTGAGCATGTGTACTAAGTCAACTATATGAACATTGTGATTGGACCAATGATTGGGCTTGTGGACGTGGCTTTAATGCTATACTTATACTATACTACAAATGGAAGTAAAACTACTCCGATCTAACGCGGGGTTACAAGGAAAGCCAGAGTTGAAAAAATCTGATTATCCAAATGGGTGTTAAACGCTACTACAACGGTGATGATGTGTGTCAGTTAAGTCAGTGTTAAGTCTAAGGAGTTTGTGCGCGTCCACATAAAAGGGGCACTTGTTGGCAACGTAGGCAGATAATTTGACCAATTGCTCATGCTCCGTATTTTTGATCCCGGAAGACATGTCAGGATATAAGCAGTTTAAATAAATGTTATCGGCTAAATCCTGCCTGTGCATTGCCGAAAGTAAAGTCGTAACAGTATTCTTGTCGTATGTTTTTCTTCAACTACGGTCAATTTCACTCTCCCAAATTGAAATAATGGAACCAATGATTTAGAATTGTAATCAATGTGTTCTATTTTGCCTTACGGACTCGTTTAATTTGTAATACAATTGAGATGAAAGGATACATAAAATAATATATCGAAGATGTGAAAACAATTAGTATTAGGCTATTAAATTATAGCCAAAACATGGGCTACTACCTAAAGCACATAGACTGTATGAATGCAGTGACATTCTAACAATCATTATGTGATGCGTCAGTGACGCACACATCCTGCTATCAAAAGTCATATTCTTATTATGTGATTGCGTCAGCATCTGCGGCAGCACCGCTTAATTATTCCAATCGTGAGTTAGCTAGTTTCTAGCTAGCATGAGCACCTAGCCATGGATACACACTTCTGCAATGAAGGATATTGGAGACTGGGGCATGAACTGGAAAATTCACGACTAGGAGTAGGACATTTTTGACAATATGTGGTTGGCTGTCCATGAGCCTCATGATGAGGAAAATAAAAGTACTGCCTTCATTAGGACAATCTGATTGGTCTACAAGCATTTGCTTTGGTGACAATTTGTATACTGTAACTTACAGTGTAAGGGTTTAAGAATAGCACACTGCTGAAATCTGAGGCAATTTTTCAAAGGGAAGTTAACTTATATTTGTGATATAACACTTTATGTCACCTAACTGACATAACTATTTTGTCACAAATTCTTATTTTATAACGGTAGAAATTTCAGAAAAGCTAGCTAACGTTAATGCAGACCAGCTTCTGCAGTCACATCTGACATGAGTCTAGCATGTCTCACTATTTGCAGTTGCATAGTGTTTCATGTTCACTAGCTACGTAGCAAATCAAGATAATTATATAGTATATTTAACAATTTGTGGCTGGCTGTTAATAAGGAAAACAAAAGTACTGCCTTCATTATGCCAATCTGGTTGGTCTGCAAGCCTTTGGTGACAATTTGTTTACTGTAAGGTTTTGAGAAATAGCACAATTCTGTATAGCCTTCTACTTGTGGTAAATTCCTCTATTGTAAGCACTGATGATCCTACTAAATGTTTAGAAAATTGATAATTTCAAAATGTTGGACAAAATGTTTAATGACAGTTTGCAGAGCTTTCAATAGGCACTGACCGGTGTTACACCGAAATCTGTGGCCGTCGAAATCTGTGACCTATGTTGTCGAGAACATGCATAGAGTTGTTAATGTGAGGCAATATAAGCGAGCTTAAAACGTAATAGATGCAGAAAATATGCAACAGCGCCCTCTACGATCACAGATTTAGACGGTCACAGATTTCGGTGTAACATCGGCTTCCTGCCAATCAGCCGATTGATACTCTCATACAGCCTGCTACTTTAATATATAATGTTTTGATTAACAAGTTGGATTCGCTGTGCGTGTGCATTTACAACCACTAGCGTCTTGCTTCAGAACAATGCGAGCATGCTGATAGAGAAACGTGCCTATGAGCTAGTAAACGTAGTCTGGTCAGATCAATATTGTCTTGACGAGAGCCAAGACAATGTTCTGCCACAGCAAGGTAACGAGCAAAACCTGGTATGGATTTTCTAAAAGTTGGCTATTGTCAAGCAATGAAAGAGGAATGGATTCATTTGGAGATTGATGATCTGCCAAAATTGGCTTAGGTTTATTTGATTAATTTAAGGGCTTGATAAACCTTTATAAAGTGATGTCAATAAACAAAAAAATATAAATAAGGTCTAATGATTCTTAATCACAAATCTAATGATCAGTCAGGAATTGGTGTGTTTTTGAATACTAACAGACTACTAAGAGTTCTTCACAGAAAAAATGCACAAGAAGCCTTACTCCCTTTTACAATCACTCGCTAAATGTTTACAACTGGGTAGGTGAGCCGCACGCCCAAGACACGTTTTTAAAAAACCCTGTCAACAAATGGTAGGCAGGACAGACGCGTTTTCAGTTTTTTTTAAATCAAGTGATTAAACAGTGAATGCTACAAATTTGTGTTACTTACTAAACGTTTATTAATAAAAACAAATTAGAAAATTTTCAGTTTATCTAATAGTGACAGTTTTAGTGTCGATAAAAGGTTTTTAATTTTACCGAGTTGATACTTCGGTGTAGCCACGCCGTGTCCTCGAAAAGCCCAAACATCCTATGGCCAACTTTGACAT
>JAVQIZ010082521.1:0-28009 GCA_036023535.2 Galaxias brevipinnis
AAGAAAGAAAGAAAGAAAGAAAGAAAGAAAGAACGAACGAAAGAAAGAAAGAAAGAAAGAAAGAAAAAAGAAAGAAAGAAAGAAAGAAAGAAAGAAAGAAAGAAAGAAAGAAAGAAAGAAAGAAAGAAAGAAAGAAAGAAAGAAAGAAATTATTATTTAGACAACGTCCAATTACTCATCCTGAGGTGTCTTTTCTGTCCATGGGGGGTGGGGTGTTGTAATTTCAGGAAGAACATCAAAGCATCTGCTGTCTGTCAGTACTCCTTCTCGGACATACAGAAGGCCTTTGAGGGGCCATACATGGAGGTCCAGGACTCCAAGTGGAGGGAATACACAGGGAACGTTCCGGAACCCAGACCTGGTTCTGTAAGAACGACATTGTTCTCTTTCCTTAGAGTAATACCAGCCCTTCACATGCTGCCATTTTGAAGGTACCATGTCTCCTCTAACAAAACATCTAATTCCGTTTTCTTTCTTTCTTTCTTTCTTTCTTTCTTTCTTTCTTTCTCTCTTTCTTTCTTTCTTTCTTTCTCCTCTCTCTCTTTCTCTCTCCTCATATTCCAGTGTATAACAGACCTGCACAGGTCCAAGCTGATTAACTCCTCTCGGGACCTCCCAGACAATGTCCTGACCTTTGCCCGGAGACACCCACTGATGTCCACTCAGGTCCAGCCAATGGGAGACCGCCCTCTGATGTTCAAGAGGAATGTCAACTATGTCAAGATTGCAGTGCACACGGTTCCAGCACTGGATGGAAACGCTTACACTGTCCTCTTTTTGGGAACGGGTGAGACTGAATACTAATGAATAAATATGATTTAATTCATCATTATTTTAGTTTATTATTTAATGAAATATTATTATTGTTATTCATTAATAATATTGCCATTGGCCGACATCCTAATTCTAATGTACACTTTGGCAGAAACAGCCAGGTTGAATCACATGTTCTTTGTTATGTACAGATGATGGCTGGCTGCATAGAGCTGTCGAGATCAAGGGTGAGATGCACATTATAGAAGAGCTGCAACTGTTTGATACACCCCAGCCCATTGAAAGCATGGTCATATCTCGAGCTCAGGTATCTACAATAGCCATATACTTTAAATTGTACAACTTAAATGTCTTTACCAAAAAACAAACATTGGGCAATATAAATAGTCATCTCCTTTCCACAGCAAAGTATCTATGTGGGGTCCAACTCAGGAATTGTCCAGGTACCCATGTCAACGTGCAAGAGGTACACCTCCTGTTTCGACTGCGTGTTCACACGGGACCCTTTCTGTGGATGGGACGGAAGAATGTGTGTGGACGTCTCCTCTCGTGCACCGAGGTAGGGCCGAGGCGTGAACGTGCGCGTGCACGCGCCACACATACACACCCAGAGGAGGGCTCGCTGTGGGAATGAGGGGACAGGTTTGGTCCTGAGCGAGCTCACTCTGCATGAGTGAGCTGCAGACATCTTAATCTGCCATTGCAGCGTCAGAAACGTCAATCTGTGGATTTTTCCGGGTGGTTCAAATATGACATCATTAGTGTTGCAGGATTGCATTTGTAGAACTTAAATTGAAGTAAAGGGTACGTTATGCTCTCTTTGACCTGGAATGTTCATACAGTGTGTTCATCCCAAGAGTGGCTTTGAAATGTTTCTGTTTCTGTGACTGACATACGTTTCTGAACACATTATTTTCAGGTCAAATCTAACCCAGGACATTCTGAAAGGGAACCGAGGCTGCAACAACAGTATCGACAATGGTATACTCCTACACACACACACACACCCACACACACATACACACACCCACCCACACACCCACACACCCACACCCACACCCACACACACACACACCCACACACACACACAGACACACACACACACACACACACTTCTAGTCTAAAGAGAATATGTCATTAACATATTCCAACGTGCAGCTCTTAGCTCTGTCTGAAAAAACAAAGCATTTAGACCGTTAAGGAATTTCATTAGGTGTGCTGCTCTTACCTTTCCCCCTGGGCCGCTACACTCATTTTAATCAGTTCCTTCTCTGTTAGGGGTCAGGTGGTCACGCCGGCTGCATTGCAGGGCTCTGTCTACTTAAAGAGGCTTATATATGGTGATGAGAAGTGATGTGGAAAGGCGGTGCGGTTCCGGTTACTCACCTCCTCTTTGAAAGCGTAACCTCTGTGACTTGCCTTCTCTTTGGATGATCATCTCTTTCTCATCCTCCTCTTCCTCCTCCTCCTCCTCCTCCCCCCTTTACCCGCTGTTTCTCTCAATCTCCTTATGTCTCTCTCGTTCTCATTCTGCCTATCTCGCGCCGTCTCTCTCCCCCTCACACTCTATCTTGCTGCCTCTCTATACGCCTACTCTCCCCCTCGATCTTTCTCCCTCTCTATCTTTCTCGCTCTCTCCCACTCTGTCTCTCTCCTGCTCTCCCACTCTCTTTATCCCTCTATCTTTCTCCCACTCTTTTTTTCTCCCACTCTATCTTTCTCCCTCTCTCCCTCTCTATCTCCCTCCCTCTCTCCCACTCTGTCGTTGGCTGTCAGTGATCCACCGGAGGCGCTCCGTGATGTCCGGGGACGACGTGCTCCTGCAGTGTGAGCTGCGCTCCAACCTGGCGTCGCCGCGCTGGACTCTGAACGGCAAGGAGCTGCAGGGCTACGGCCTGGACTCGGGCTACCGCGTGGGGACCGACGGCCTGCTCATCATCGGCGCCCGCCCCGCGCAGGCCGGAGCCTACCGCTGCTTCGCCTCGGAGAACGGCGTCTGGGTCCCCGTGCGCCTGTACACGGTCAGGGTGCACACGGAGCCGCCCCTCCCCGTCGAGCCGTCAGCCAACACCACCACCACCAACCCCACCACCGTCACAGCTACTCCAGCCGCACCCTCTGCTACTAACAGCCCCACGGAGCAGCCCCTGCCCTCCCCGCCGGCCCCTCTGCCCCCCGGGCCCGAGTTCCAGACATACAGACACAAGGAGGCCATGTATATTTCTTTGGTGGCCATACTGGGAGGGCTGTGTCTGGTGTTGACCGTGCTGCTGCTCTATGTGAGCTTCTGCGCCAGGGGGGGCTATCAGGGCAGGAAGTTCTCCCAGCACGGGCTTCCCGGCCTGGGGGCCACAGAGAGGAAGAGGAGCTCCCACCTGGAGCTCAAGACCATCTCCAGCCACTGCAACGGCCGCGGGGGCCGACGGTCCACCTCGGCGCCCGACCTGGACGGCCTGGACGTCGGCTTCCTGCAGATCGTGCCGGGCGAGGGCCAGATGTCCCCCAGCCGGGCCCCTCTGGCCCCTCCGGCCCCGCCCCTCCCGACTCCGCCTCCGCTGCCCAACTCGGACTACGCCAACGGGCTGTCGGCCACGCTGCCCAGCGTGCTGAGGAAGATGAACGGGAACAGCTACATGCTGCTGAGGCAGGCGGACGCCGAGGGCACCTCGCCCCTCTACCACTCCTTCACCGAGGAGCTCAACAAGATCCTGGAGAAGAGGAAGCACACGCAGCTGGATCCGCAGCCGGACGAGAGCTCCGTCTAGCCCCTCTGGGAACGTCTCGTCGCTCTGTTTGTTTATTCCGCTACACCCCCCCCTAAGGGTGCCCCTACTGGTGGGAATGGTGAACCGTCGTGTTCGATTGCTGCTGTTGACCCGTTTTTTCTGAACCGTCACGGGAATCGGTCTTCGCCCTGACCTCGATGTGCCGCCTCCCTTTTCATTTTGAGACAATGACCAATGCATTTCAATCACTCAGACCAGAGCAGTTGCCCATTTACTCGGACATTGACACCTCGAAGGACTTCCAAAAAAGGACACAATTTACAAAACCCTACCTCAAAACAGAACCATAGCGAGGATGCAGGAGGCGTGAAGGGGTGTCCCTTGTCCTTTACTCCGACACCGTCGAGCAGCACAAGAGATCCCAAATCAGGTGAACGGGACAAGTTTAGAAAGATGCTTCTGGTGCAATTCTCCCAATGCGCCAGGTAACTTTGGAAAACACACTTTATTTATTGAACAGGCTTTTCAGCGCAATTACAAAGCTTGGAGAGCTGGTCCTGTTGCATTCGCTAAAGCACGGATGCTTGGACCCACAACATTTCAAACCTAATTTAAAATAATTTGTTTCCTCTTTTGTTCTTCTCATGTAAATAGCAATAATTTTGTTGTCTCTGCTGTTGATAGTAAGTTGTTAACACAATTCCAGTATAAATAGCTTTAGTTGAACCAGATTGGAGTTTAATTATTTCAGCATCATTCTCTTGTTGGCGTCTGACTGAGCGAGAGATAAGAAACAGCCACATGGAACACTGCAGGAGTCGCCTAAACGATTAGGTTCTCTGAGGACAACCTATAAAAGAAAGAATCAGACTGAACAGATGGGACTATTGTAATAATCTATGTGGAGGCCTGAGGTCTAACCACCGCAAGGTCAAGAATCAAAAAAAGAAAAGGTAAGATTGAAACGACTTTCTCGATCGTCCACGTAACGACTATATTTCTCCACAGGCACCATCTCAAAAGAGCCCCCACTCTAAACCGCTTCTTTCAAAAATGTGGCCACAGAGAGAAACATGACAAAAAAGAAAAACTCAAATCCATAAAAGATGAAGGGCAGACATATTGATTCTAACCCTGGTTGATGTTTGTGCTGTGCGTCCGTTGCCGTGACAGAGCGCCATTGGCAACCCTCCAGATGAGGCACAGGACATTCACACTAAACAAGACCTGCGTCACGCGCGCCATCCTCTATGTTTACCCGCCCGTCAATGCTACGTTAAACCAACATGTAACACAGACAGCTTAGAGAGAGGGGGGGGGGGGGGGGACAAGGTGCCAACGTAGAGCAATGGGGACAGTTGATAAAATAGAGGCGAGAGAAACTCATCCACAAGAGGTTTGTAAACCTGTCACGGTACGACCTGCAATGTTAAATAGACATTTCTGGCACTAAAGTGTCGAATCAGCTTTTCAGGAGCAGCAGCAGCAGCAGCAGCAGCAGTCCTCTCTGGTGCCAGCCAGTCGCATATCTGTCACTGCGTATGCTGACAGTAATAGCTGTGCTTGGCATGGCTCCTGCTCTCCACAGAGACGGAGCAGGAGGGCTTGTTGGTGTCCGTTTTGCACAGGGCCGTCGTACGTACACGAGGTATGGAGGGATGAAGTTCAGATGACCTGTGTGTCCTGCTCAGCCATGCATTGAGCTGATACAACATGGAGGCGCTGATGGGAGCTACATTGGCTTTAAGCAGACTCTTATCACTGCCACCCTCCGCACGTCCCACCCTTGATAATATTCTCCATTTCACCTTTTCCAAACCTTTCCTCTTCCATTGCCCTATCCCTTCCGCCTCTACGCCATGTAGCGTCAGCCATTATTTTTTCGCCTCACATTCCCCCTCTCCCAGAAGGGCCATGCTGAGTTCACAAACGACCGTGATAGGCCCCAATCAATTAGAGTCGGCCTTCAAAGTGCCGTCGACCTTGTCTTTACTGTCTGGGGAAACCGGAGGTTTTCTTCCTTTTGGTTTACCATTGTCGTTACCGCGTACAATTTTATTCTCAGACCGGTGGTGGCTTATTAGAATATTCATGGAATTTTACAGGTGTTTCATTCCACATGCATATTCCTCAAGGTGGACTTCTGCATTTATCAAAAATAATCACAGATTTAATATATTCATGCTAATTGCAGTTCCACCGGATAAGGCCCTATAGCTTCAACTGTTAGAATGAAATAGTTGTTTCTGACACTGGAAGAAGTACCAATATATTTATAAAACATGTTCATATGCAGTATATTTAAGGACCATTGAATTAGATCATTTGCAGCTGAATTATGGTTGAGTTAACGATGCTGTCAAATTTGGTGTCTTTTTGAGACTTCTGTTTCATAACAATATGTAAATTGTCATACTATCATCTAAATATTTTTCACTGTCTGTTTTCAACATGAACACCATTCTGATGTTTATCTTTTATCTATAGATATGCAGGATGTTACTGAGTGCATTGAGAGCTGCACACAGACTGAAGGACAAGCTCTGTTGACGATGGACACTGAAAGGGGACACTGTTGTGTATCCTGGACCATGAACTGGCAAACACGCTAGTCCACACTTCTATGTATGACTTCTCCTAGTACAGAACACAATGTGAATTTGTTTTGTGTTATTTTACGAGTTTCTTATTTTCCTCACGTTGTACACTGCATTAACGTAAATGCCAATATGCTATGGAATGATTGTGTCGACCGACTGTACAAGACAACCACAGTGAGAAAGGATGAAAGTATGATTTAGATACGGCTGTTAGTGTTCAATAAATATCACAATGTTTGCACTATCTTGTACATGTATGTCTTACTTTTTGGTCCAGTGAGATTCAGTTGGCCATTTTGAAGTTCTACATTCTGCATATTCTGTATTGTATTGTTATTTCTCGTTTGATGTAGATAAAAAGGTCTCTTTTGCAGTTTCTTCAGTAGTTGACTGTGCAGTGACTGCCATGTTATAGTTAAAACAAAGTAACTGATGAAAATTACCTATCTATATTAGATGTCATGTCTTATATTTATCTGTTCTGTATTTCATTGTCACATCTGAATTATGCACATATAAACCTTGTTTGCATTTTACTCAGCTTTGGGGGGAAATGTTTTATGTCTACAGCGGCCCTAAGTAAAAGTTAGTAAATCAAATGCAAAACATGTTCCTACTCAGACCTGTTCTTCTGGAACTGTTGCTCCCCATAGGATTGGTTTCGGCTTTTTTGTGAGTGGCCTTTAGCCATCATCCTCCACAGATGGGTTGACATGTCATATGTGGACTTGTTCACACACAGTTCTGACAGGCTAGGGCACAAAAGAGACTGATGGAAAATAAGCAAGTTTCAACGTGGCGTCCAAGCCTGTAACTTAGCAACAGCGATCTTTATTTAGAGCCTTTACACCCATAGTGTAGGTCAAGCTCTGCCAGTTCCCATTGGGGAGTGATGGTGTGATGCAAGAATGGTCAGGCTCTGCTAACCATAATTGGTGTGATACATTAGCTATGAAAATACTGCAGGAACCCCTTTCTAAAATCAATACAAATATGCTGCCAGCAGTTGATTGAAGAGATGTTCTCCTAAGACCAGTAATTATGTGTCTGGCTATAAACCATTTGAAGACAGTTGAGGTTCAGTATTTATTGCTCCTCTCAAAATGGCACTATATAGTTTTTCTATTTTAACCTGCATTGATGAATATGACATTACTTCTGAATACCGGTACTATGTTTTGGTTGCCAGTTAGACTAAATAAACTTGTCTAATTTCACATTCAAACTGCATTTTTCGATTTTATTTACTAAGAATGTGGCAGTGACAAAGAACTTCAGCCGAAAATAACCAAAGCCCTAGTCCTCCTAAAGTAGGCACAGGTGTTTCTGCACTTCCCAATTCCCACCCTCCTCTGTCATCGAATGCTCCACTTCCTATTTCACACAATCGTGATTTAGAGAGTAACACCATTTTTGTTTCCAAAGTTATGCTCCACCCGTCCAGAACCTATCAGAGGAGCTATAGCAGGAGTATTGTCCTGCTGAATTGTCTTAACAACAGCATGAACTGATATATAGACAACCATGCCACTTTGTATCGTGCATGTCGGGTAAGTATCGGGTACTCATTTTTGAATGGCTGTTGATTGGTTGTTCTACACTGAGGGTTAACAGCTTTCAGGTCTAATGTGTTGGCATTGGCGTTTACACTACAGTGTTCATATGAAAAGCCAATCAATTAATAAAAACCAGAGTGCAATCATAATATGTATAATGTTTCAGTCTTAAATCTAAACTGTTGAAATATTTAAAAGTTCACGCTCATAAACACATTTGAATCATAAGGCATATTTAATTGCATATACCTAGCCTAGTGGTTTTTATTAAAATAGTACAGCCGTATAATTTTCCAAAGAGCCTAAGGGCTGGCAAATAAGATACAAAGATCACTTACATCTGCAGACAATTTTGCATGCTAACTGACAAAAACCTGCCATCCTTTGTGTGAAATCCATTCAAATGGGCAAGTCAGAGAATATGTGAATTGCTCCTACACACTTCTCGCATGGGTTTTTGCCATTAAAGTTTTTCCATAAGGTTGTGGTAAAGAGAGTCATGCCATAAATATCTTGTAGACTCTCAGTTAATCTGCTTATTTGCCGGTCTGATGGGGCCGATTGAGGGGGGTCGGTTGGTAAATGGGTGCCACTGGCCTTGGATGCTAGGGTTATCTGTATGGAGGGACTTGCGGATGCGGATGATGTCCAAGCCAGACTGATTGGTCAGTTTGGTTACAAGCTCAGAAATCTGCTGGGATGTTTTACTTGAAATGTTTTCTTCTTTCACGTTGCCGTTTACTGCACAAAAGAGAGAGAGAGGGGAGGGTGACATAAAACATCAGTTTCCAGTTCATACGTAGTAGCATTGGAAGTAATTTCAGGAACAGTAAAAGATGAGGCTGTAGTTACCAAGGCCCAAATGAACAATCTATAAAAGTAATATGATGCCCCCTACTGGTATTGAGAAACATTTCGACACTGTAGTGAAGTAGAGTTCCGTGGTATTTTGGTAGTCAACAAAACATAGAAAAATGCGTGGTGTTCCAGTTTATCAGTACATCCTACTTACAGTATTCTGCAACGATTTTGGGGACCCTGCATATCCGAGGTGAGACGTACACAACAGTGCCAGGGTTTTTCTTGGCGTAATCTACCACTCCTTCTTCAATGAATTCCCTGGAAATATAACAAAAAACGGACACTTTAGTTAGGACTGACAGAATTTGGGGGCACAATTGGCTAAAATTAACAACAAAATCAGAAGGAACGGTAAAACATGAAACATGTATTAGTTTGTAATCTTAGCTCATTTATTGACAACGCACCGTCTAGTAACATTATTAGTAAACATGCCTGCTCTCTTTGTCAATTACCTGGCTCCTAGCGAGTTCTGTGCTTTCTTGGAGAAGATGAGGGAGATGCGCTTCAACTGACAAACATATCGACCAACACCGTTTTGGAGAACACTTTGAAGGAAACGACTCGGTGTGCCTCTAGATGTCATTTTACCAGTGTTTGTAAATATCTAACCGTGACATAGAAAACATACAGACTTTATTAAGATGTTGAAATGATTGGTTAAAATGTGAGTAAAATGCCTAGAGGACGACTTGACGGGCATGTAGCTGGTAGTCCACTGGAAAAAAAGTACCGGAGTCAAACAAGGGATTGTAACGGATAAAATATAAAATACATTTAAAAACTCTCAATAAACCTTTATTATTAGGTAATACACGATATATTTGTTTCAATATATCTTATACAATAACAGCATTACTTTGTTGATATATTTGTTGTTTGTTAATAGCATTTGAGTGCTCGAGATAGTAGATGTTTCACACGGACTTATTTTTCTAACGTTCCAAAAGCCCGGGCCAGCAAGCATGTTAAAGACTGGTAAGCGAATCACTTTTAAAATTTAACATTTACAATGTATTACAATTGTAACGTTATATTTCAATGCTATGTGCATCTTCTACTCGGGTTGTCTTTCCTTATTGTTGCGGGGTTTACGCTGGCTAGATTTTGTTTTAGCTGTCTTTCTATTGACCTTTCTTCTCGCGTAGGTAGGTGCGTTAGGTCAGACATGGCTGCAGTTTGTTGCTGTGTTCGACATCGCATACTTAACAATGTTAACATAATGTTAACATAATGTTAACATACTAAAAATGCCGGGAAATGAGTCGATATTTAGTATGTAAAGGATACATAGTAGGCGATTCCCAACACTACGTGCCGCTTTATTTCAATGATGATGACTCTCGAGGCATGCTGGTAACTTGCAGCTTTTTTAATTCATTCGTTATTACCAATCTGTTCCAGGAGCAATGACGTAAATGTAAGAGATATGTGGAGGAGCTTGTTCATAAGGGGGGCAACTTGTCTCCTGCATGCGGCTGCCCGTGGACCTCCTAAGCTGCTCTACCCAAAACGTGTGTACTCCTCACCCGTGACAATCCTTACCAAGAGCCGTGCCCTGCAGGTGGCCGTTTCTTCACATTATACCCAATTTAAACGGCCATGGGGTATCTGCTATAGTCCTCCGAATGTGAGTGTGAGGACTTACAAAAAGGATACAAAGGCTATTATAGACTTTCCCGTTAATCCTGTAACGGTTACGGATATAAAACAGTATCTTCGCTCCAAAGACATCGCATTTCACGATGGCTACAGCTGCTTGCACGCGCCAAGTTTTTTCGTGGTGGACTCTGCCTCTGGTCTCCCTGCTGGTTCAGGGAGAGAGAACTTTTCCTTATTCATTGACAAAACCACAGGCCAGTTCCTGTGTAAGGACAGCTTGGTGGAAGGGAGCTGGGAGGACCTTCAGGACTGCCTGGAGGTGATGCAGAAGGAGGAGCAGACTTCCCTCAGCCCTCACGTGCTAATGGGTTACCCTGAAAGTCTGGAGGAGCAGGAGGAGAGAGAGTCTGAACTAAGGGAGGTGCAGAGGATCTGGTCCAGTTCAGTGCCTCTCTGGGACGTCCACGAGGAGGAAGCACAGCTGATCAAAACCATGTTCCAGATCAGCAAGATCTCCAATGCGACTTTCAAGAAGTTTGGGGTGAGGTTGTTCAAACCCACTAAGTGCCTGGTTTTCCCCTGGTTCGGGGGACCAGACTGCAGCCTGAGGGGTGTGAAGCTTCTCTCTGCACAGAGCACTGAAAGTGGAACGGTGGCTTACACAGAAGCAACCATCCCAAAGTCTGGCACCTACCACAACCTGTTTGGCCTTCCCCTGGTGGGGCGCATGGATTCTGAAATGGTTTTGACCGGCTCGGAGGTGGACACTCTGGCTGTAAGCCAGGCCACTGGTCTCCCCACTGTGGCTCTCCCTCGTGGGGTCAGCTGCCTCCCACCGGTCCTCCTTCCTTACCTCGAGCAGTTCAAACGGGTGACTCTGTGGCTAGGAGGGGACATGCGTTCCTGGGAAGCCTCCAAGATCTTTGCTAGAAAGTTGGGCCTAAAGCGATGCTCTCTGGTACGCCCCGGCGAGTACCACCCTTGTCCACTAGAGGCACTGGCCCAGGGGAAGAACCTGTCTCGGATCATCAAGGCCTCCATTCCTGCAGCTCACAAGTCTATCGTGTCTTTCAAGCAGCTCAGAGAGGATGTCTATGGGGAGCTAGCCAACACGGAGCAGGTGGCTGGGGTGAAGTGGTCACGGTTCACAGAGCTCAACAGAATCCTAAAAGGCCACCGCAAAGGCGAACTGACTGTCTTCACAGGTGAGTGCTACAGACAAGAATTTCAGTAACACTGGGCTAAGCTTACATCTAGTCTGAACAACTTGGCAAAGTAGATTTGTGATGAAAACAATACCATCGTACATGTATTGTTTAACCGTTCCTCCATGACCTTTTGTGCGTTCTGTGTCTGAACTCCAGGACCTACGGGCAGTGGGAAGACCACCTTCATCAGTGAGTTTGCACTGGACCTGTGCATGCAGGGGGTCAATACACTGTGGGGCAGCTTTGAGATCAACAACGTGCGCCTGGCCAAGATCATGCTGACCCAGTTTGCCATGCAGAGGCTGGAGGAGAACTTGGAGCAGTACGACTACTGGGCCGACAAGTTTGAAGACCTGCCTCTCTACTTCATGACTTTCCACGGGCAGCAGAACATTAAGTGAGTCAGTGTGGAGTCCTCTGCTACTGAGTGTGTTTTGACATCTCGTGTTTTTGTTTGGAGCTTGAAATATGCAACATAGACAAGACATTTGTAGGCTTGTATTGAAAGCATTGTAGGAATAGAAATTATTTGTATATGTGTATATATGGTGGTGTTTAATATAGCACTTGCTTAGCTTTTCTCTAGGTGATATGGTCAGGGATGTACTTATCTACCTGACTTGTAGTTTTTGTACCTTCTCTTGTTGAAAGCACTATTTTTTGTAATTCGATTTGGATAAAAGTGTATGCAAATTATTGTAATGTTATATCTACATGGATACTTTTTCTTTGTAATCATATTATCTATTATTATCTATTATTATTATCATGATATTATTGTCTAATCTAACCTATGTCATCTCCTACAGGGCAGTGATGGATACAATGCAACATGCCGTGTACCTCTATGACATTAGTCATGTTATCATCGATAACCTTCAGTTCATGATGGGCCAGGAAAACCTCTCTGTGGATAAGTGAGTAAAAAAACCTTTGATTTTTTGACTTTGATATCTCTTTGACAACTAAACTCTGTATATGGCATTAACGGTATAGGAATATGCTAGATAGCTACGAACATCAGATCAAAAAACATCAGTTTTTACTAATCATGTCTTGTTTTGACAACCAGGTTTGCAGTCCAGGACCATATTATTGGAGCATTCAGGAAATTTGCCACTAATAGCAGTTGCCACGTCACTCTCATCATCCACCCAAGGAAAGAGGAGGATGACAGGGAATTGCAGACGGCGTCCATCTTTGGATCTGCTAAGGTGTGATAGAGGATAATCTGACACCAGGATATTAGGACATTAGTTTCATTTAAACCTCAATACAATACTAAAGTGTGCTTACAAAGTGTCTAGTAATATGCAGCAAACGCAGAAATATTTTCAAAGTAAAGAGCAAATAACGGCAGAGATTCTATGGAGACATAGGATTTCATGTTTTGCGTTTCTCTATCCGTTTTAGGCGAGCCAGGAGGCAGACAACGTCCTCATACTGCAGGAGAAAAAGCTGGTTACCTGTCCTGGACGCAGGTCCCTGCAGGTGGCCAAGAATCGTTTCGACGGAGACGTGGGTATCTTCCCCTTGGAGTTCCTCAAAACCTCTCTCACCTTCGCTGCTCCTATCAAGGGCAAACATAAGCTGAGGAAGGTCAGCAAGCCAGAGGAGGAGGAGGTGAAGACTGAAGAAGTGACTGTGAAGAAGGAAGTTCAAAATGTGAAGAAAGAGAAGACTACGAAGGTTGAGAAGCAGTTGGAAAAGCCAGTCAAAGCTACAAAAACACCCAGAACTGTCAAGGCGTCAACGGCAGGTAAAAATACTGCGGAAGGGAAGAAACCTGTCCAGAATGAGGATGAAGTGGCTCATTCATGAAGAGTTGCTAGCTTTAGCACATTGTAATAGTGTTGATAATGTTCAAGGCACAGAGATGGAAATAGTAATGATTTAAAAGGAAACATGTTAAGTATGTAATTTATGATAATGTTATGCAACTTATGGATGGATTTAAGATTTCTCAAAGCTTTGTTCTGATAAAGGATTATTTCTGATATGCCATGATATATTTGAAGTTTCTTGTATTATGAAAAAAAAAAGAATAGAATACACACAAAAAAAGATTAGAGGTTTTTTAACCGTTCCTTGTTCAACTGTTGAGGCTCTAGAAACACATTCTATGAAGAAATACGATTATAATACGATCTCAAACCTCTGGAATACTGTGGAGTGTTTTTAGACCAAACACTTTAAGGATTTGTGTCATTGCAATAATCTGAACTTAAATATTACGTGCATATGTGCCATCTGCCGACTTTTTATAGTGTTGATAAACTGAAATAAATGGCTGACTGAAAATCTTTCAATTGATGATGTGCTATTTCTTTTTTTAATTGTAGCACCTTCACTAATTAATAATAGGTCTGGCAGTTGGTTCCTGAACTTGAAGTTTTTTTGCCAGTAGCAAAACTAAGTGGAAGACAGAAATTGCCCCAGTTCCAACAAATATAATAATGATAATTTTCTTTTGTTTATGCTGTTTTTTTTAAAATTAAAACAATAAAGATTTTAGAATTAAACATAACAAGTAGAAGTGTTTTGAAATGAACGTCTATTAAGTGCAGGTTTGTACATTTTGTACTAGCCACCAGGGGGTGCTAAAGCACTGTTAGTAGCAGTAGATATAAAAAGCCCAAAAAATAAAGTCGGATCTTTAAACAATCAGGCATACCATGCATCCTAAACAAAAACCACACTTCAATAAAAGCACTTTTTAGTAGATAAACAAAACACAATGGTTTAGACAATTGTAGTTTAATGGTCAAATTTACAGTTTACAGTCTGTATTTCACTCCCATCTCGTATCCAAGGCTCGTAAATGAGCCAGCTGTAGCTTAGCCTGCAGCCAGGGTCCCTGACTCAGTGTAGGGACTGACGCCAGGGACTACATCATTACGGGCAAAAGTCTCTGTACTTCCTTTGGTAAACTTAGTCCTTAACTGAATGTCAGTCCAGAGGAACGTCTTAGCCTTCCTCACCTTCACATCCCAATCCTCTTAACCCTCTGCCTCCTTCCACAGCCCCAGCTTCTTTTTCTCTCTTGTTTATTATTAAAACGGATAAAATAAACCATTTTCCCAGACCTCATAAAGGGTTAATCAATGACTGGTGTTTCCAGCACTTGCTTATGCTTGGGTGTAGACACATATCAGGTGTTCCATTATCCCATACATTATTCAGACCAGTGACTTCTAATAACCAAGCCGTTAATTACCTAGCAAGCAGCAGGTCTATGTAGACTATATTTCTAATGCTGAATATACAATTTCATTACTATCCCCTAGAATCATGTTATATTGACTGTTTTCAGGCATTTCAGAAGAAAGATAATGTAATATACTCAGCAGGCTCATACTGTAGGTTCTTTTATGAGTTTAATGCATGTACCATATGCTGGGTGTCCAATTCCACGACCTTTAACCCTGTCGAGTGGAATATCAAATGTTTATGCAGGCCTAGGCTTTCTGTGAGATTATATGAGCCTGGCCCCCCTCTGCGTGTTGCGTTGTTGTAACCTCCCGTTTTCGTTCAGGCTGGAGAACACACACAGCGGGGTTTCTCAGACTCCTTCCGAGATCCACCATGGCTCTCTTTCTTCCAGACGAGCAGGTCCGGGACGTTCCTGGAATCAGGTTTAGTTTAAACACATGGCCCGGGTGGGCCCCTGCTCCGCTAGTGGACCTCTCCACCTGGCTGCAAATGTCAAACCGTACCAAGAATCATCCCTCCACAAAGCAATCTGGTGTTGTCTTATGTTAAACACAGTGAGACACGTGCTGTATTTGGCCTCAGAAGGAAGGAAAGCGTAAGCCGCGAAGACGAAGGAGTTTATTTCTCGTGATTGAAACAGTTTTGCCAAAGGGAACCTGGGGAGACAGATTCGGGGCAAATGGCGTGCAAGCTGGGTTTACTGTAAATTGTAGAACTTTCCTCCGTCACCTCTGAGGTTTACTCAACATGGCGTCTACTTCTTATTTTTTTTTGCCGTGAATGTTTCACTGCTTGGCTTGCATTCCATAATGATTCCAAGCTGCATTTCTGTTGATGGGCCTGGGTGTCTTCCTAACAGAGTGGGAGTGAGACACTGGCTGAGGAGGCTTTTGAATAGGGCCCTTTGTGCTTTTCTTGGGCGTTCCTAGACCGAGACAGTGGGTCTATCGCAGTGATGAAGGAAATGGAAAGCATTTATTTTTATGAATGAATATATGACATATTCACGCAGACAGACATCCTGCGAATACAAAATAGCTAATGAATGAGGTGACGTTCTTGAGCAAGAAACTGCATCACCTGTCAATTGCAATCTGGAATGGGGGGATTGTTTGTTCTTCTTTGTGTTTTTGTGTAGCTGGCTCTGATCCAAGCTTCGTGCCTATTCAAATGACTGCCATCTGGAGGGAAAAAAGAGATGAAGCAACATCAGACCAACAGTGTTTAATCAGGAAGGAAAGAAACGGAGGGATCTGTGAAACCAAAGGAATTCTGTTTCATGAGAATCTATCTAGCTGAAGGGCGGACATGGGAAATTAAGTGAAAGCTCTTACTTTAATGCTTCACAATATTGTTTTGATGAGGGATGACGAGCAACACCTATCATATGGACTATCGATATGCTGTACATACTGTATATACAGTACACTGTATATATAATAAATAACACTGTGCTTTACTTTCAAAAGTTTACTATCACACGCTTGGTGTCTCAATGCAATTCACCACAAACCCAACATGGCTTCACAGAGGTTATTTCCCACAAGAAAATACAAAAAATCTGAACAGTCTTTGTTGCTTAACTCGAAGCTCATGCTACTCCCAAGTAATAGTGGTATTGATGGATGAAACGGTTTGCATAGTTCCTCGCTCCATTAGCTGCCCTTAATTTAAACATCAAGGCAACTATTTGGCCTAATCTGGAGGTAGTTTTAGGTACTTAAATGCGAATCCTTAAAGAATGTTCTGGAAACAGGGAAAGGAGATATTTTTCTTAAATTCTTCTTCTACTTTGCTATACTTTCTTGGCAGACGACATCTCTCCTTATCTGGGGATTGTATTCTTATGAACAGTTTACCATTTGAAAGACACGGCTCCTCAGATAATTTTTTCTTCATTTTATAACTTTACCTCTGTCTGGTAGAAATATTTCTTATAACTAGTTAAAAACACGTTTTCAGTTGATGAACACAGGATGCTAGCCAAGTGATCTCTAATTATACTGTTCTTTATTGAGACATGAATATTTAAACAACACAAATGTCCCGTAGAACACCAAGTTATAGCATGGGTTTTTTATTTTGTTAAGTAACAAGTGCTAATTGAGTCTGCTATGATGTGACTTACAGGGCAATCATGAATATAAAGTATATCATATATACAGGTATATATATATATATATATATATATACCTGTATATATGTATATCGTATAATATCATATATACTGTATGTACAGCATATATATTGGTGAGTGTGTGTATGCAGTTGTGTGTGAAAGTGTGATAATTGTCCAACAAAGATGGTCCACGAGGATGACTAACCTCCCTTGAAGTGTGTCTACAGCCCACCTCAGACTCATGCAGAGGATTTCAGATTCCCCATCGCCTCTCCTCCCCTCCCATCTGCACCGTCCTCTGGAACTCAAAACATCAAGAGGGATTCACTCTGCCTCACTACTAACTCACGTGCACTCTCCCCGGATGACCCAAATTATGCCGTGCTATTACGCTTGCTTCTTCTTTTCAAGACGATAGGAAAGCTCACATGTGTGCATATCATGTCACCTTAGTGGTCCTATTGGTTGGCAGTTTATGTGTGTGTGATGTGGACACAATACTTGGAAAGACATTTTGGAAAAGAATACTGAAAATAAATGCCAAAATGACGAAACGCTCGGATTACAATCTTGTTTGATGCGTCACAAAACCAATGTTATGCTCTCACATAATATCCAGTCCGTTTTAAATTTAAACAAAATCCTGTTTACGTTTGACAAAGTTTCACCAGTTGTGAACCGTAAACACCTCAATGTGACAGGAAGGACAGAGCAGGTCGAGTGAACTCAGTGTGAGCTGGACCACCCCCAGAGGAGGCCTGGTGTGTTGCCTCTGTCTCTAGCTGACAGGTAAAAAGGTTTGTCTCCATCTAAAGGTCGCCTGACGCATGCTGCTTGTGGGTTGCTCGCTAAACATTGGTCACATGGGTGTTTTTTTTTTCTTCTTACTACTATTCTTGGTCACAGCGTCCTCCCTGATTCCCGTACTATCAATGTGTTATCGGAGGACGTGACTAGCTATGTTGAGGTCAAAAGTGCCCTGTTGTCATTCATCATTAGGGGTTGCTATTTTGGTTGGCTGTCTTTGGTTGGCTGTCTTCCCTAGCATAAACTGTGGAGTATCCTGCTGCTTCACTGCCAGTGTTTTGACTTCAAACCCAACAGGAGGTACAGCAGACAACCTGTCAAGAGTGTCTAAAGAGAATGTTTAATATCAAGTTACGTCCTAGCCTTGAGTGTTGCATGAATGGTAGATAATCAAGAATCCTGCTGGAAAGGTAGATCCATGTGGTCCTATGATCCTTGACCCTTGAGGGTACCAAGCAGTTGAATTTCAACAAGCCAGAAAAAACGGAGGGTGCTTTAAGGCAGGGGGGTTGATAATGGGAGGACAACTGTGTACAGTGGTTACATCATGGAATTTGTTTAGTGACTAAGAGAGATGGGGAGTGTTTTTAGAGGGAAAGAGGCTTTTTTTTAGATGTAGAACACTGCAAAAAAAAAAAGTTGGAGTGGGGGCCCCTCTTCCCTTTGAGAGGGGGGGTTAGAATAAGCATCGTATGAGGCCCCTTGCAA
This sequence comes from Galaxias brevipinnis, assembly GCA_036023535.2. NCBI lineage: Eukaryota > Metazoa > Chordata > Actinopteri > Galaxiiformes > Galaxiidae > Galaxias > Galaxias brevipinnis. Next base: position 18,175 of record JAVQIZ010082521.1, read on the forward strand.
AGCTCCCCACACCTCACACCACCGGTTTAGAAATAGTGGGAGAGAGAACCGATAGAGGAGACAGAGAGTGAGAGGGAGGGAACGAGACAGCTCCTTTCCTCAGTGGTACAAGTAGACTTTGGGAAAAAGGCCTTCATTCATTCTCAAATGAGTAGTCGCCTGTTGTCTTATTTCAGAAAAAGCCTCTCTCTCCCAACCCGAAAATGCTCTGCCTAAACGCTCCACAGAAAGCCTCAAGCCACAAGAAAGCCTGCAGCCAGGAAACTAGAGCCAATAATCTCCCAGCATAGCACTTAATTGCTGCATTATCAGCATAAGCTCTTTCCCATAATCGGCTTATATAACTGCAGAATTACTCATAAATATATGCATAGAATCTGCCGGCATGTCCTATATCCATGCTGAGTGAGTGTAATTTAGCCCTTTTGGAAGACCATTATACCCCATCAGCTATGATGCTTTACAAATACACTGCAGTACGTGGATGTGGCAATAATAGTCGTTAAGAGTGTGGAATAACGTAGGCCTCTATATTGCGCCACAGAAATATTGCATGAGACTAATTGCATATGCTAATGTTGCTATTCCACTACCAAAAGACAAAATAATCTGATAATGGGACTATTTAATTGATGACAAAGCAGATCCTTTGGCAATCTGATGTCTAAATTTGGTTTAGGATATTTTGGCTGCTAGCCTCCACCCATCTAGTGATCACAAGACAGGTTCCATTCCAGATATGATAGAAACATGCAGGATGCAATAACAAAAATAATCAAATCAATAATCTAATTTAATGAAATTACAATAAGTTATAATAAATATCACATTACACTGAGCAGAGAAGCATTTCCGTATGTGCCATTCAAAATGGATATGTTACTTATTAGTGCTAATAAAAATTAGGACAGACTTCAAATGCATATGTAACATACGAGAACTACAAAAGCTTAGAGAAATGAAAACCTAGATTATTTCTGTCAGCACATAACTTGATTGGTTTGCGATTAAAAAGCAGATGGAAATATCTCTCACAATTGCCTTGCCCTGATAAAAAAAAAGATGTGAGGACCATATGCCTCAATCTTCTTCATTAAAAACTATTGGATTGAAATAGTAAATGATGACCATTTAGAAAATTACTCAGCGCTTCCATTAGTTTATAGTTTTAAACTACGCAGCTGCTATGCAAAATGTCACATTTCTGAATCATATTGAAAATAAAAGTTTTTATAGACCATTTCTGTATGCTCACACGATGAGCTGGATGGTCTTTGGAGCTTAAAAAATATTATTTTGAAGCATCCAAAAATATTGGAAGGACAGGTACACAGTATTTATATGGTTAAATTGTAAACTCAAAAATTTTAAACTACCACCAATTGAATAGTTACGATGTACAGATAAACTCAACCATTGAGTAAAAGGCCTAACATATTGCACACATTGTGTCGACCAAAAACCACTGGTCAGAGGCCAGACAAAGGATCCTGCTGGCCAGGGTGTTTCTAATGTGTGGTTTTGTCCTCTCCCCATCTAAGTTCTTAACATTCTTACAAAGGGGCTGAACAATGTAGAAAAAGCTCATGAGGGTCTATGGGTTCAGGTGCAAGAAGTTCAGAGAGGGTAACGTCTGATTCACTGTAAGGGTTAAATATGCTGTAAGCAGTGTTTTCATTATATGCACTATTTCATTCTAATAAACTGACCTCTCCTAAGTGTAATCTAAGAAGTCTAGATGCATGAATGTTGCTCTGCATTTAATTTTTCCCTACACATGACTGCATTTCAAAGGTCAAGAAATGCTGGCTGGATAGATGAACTATAGAAAGCTGTGAGGTAATTCCTTATGTGCTGTCAAAAGTTAATGTACTTTCGGTTGAAGAAACTGAAAATCAAATTACAGACAACTAGGTGACTGGTCAAGGCAGAAGGATTGGGTTTTGAGTTATATTTACATTGACCAATTACTTTTGGCCAATAATTTCCATTCAGCATATTTATTTTTAACAAAATCATCACTGGAGATGCACACAAAATATGAAGGAAGTCATTATCAGTCAACAAAACATAAGAAAAGCAACCAGTCTGGGTGTGAGCTATGATAAGCATCTTAGGCATGCATCCCTGGCTTAACAAACGACAGAGCTATGAGAACTCAATAATGTCTCCATGCCAATGTTGTAAAGAATTGTTTCTAGGGTGTATAGTGACATATTATCAACTGACATACTCCATTCATTGCAAACAATTATCATTTAGTTAACAAAGCCCACTCTTTTTGGGTAGTCCCAATATACTTAATTAAATTTAATGTGCATTGCTGGATCCTTACCAACCTCCCAAAGCAATATGTTTGGCAATCCAATTTACTAATAATGGATTTAAACGACGCTATAGAAAGGACAGCTTTAAAAATGAGTAATGTTCATACACAATAAGCAAGCAAACAGGCAGAACCATTTAAGGCTGTTTTGTAAATGTGGATCAAGAAGATGGGCATTATGGCATGGATCTGAGGTATTTGTGTATATATGCATGTATTTATGTGTGTGTGTGTGTGTGTTTATGTGAGTGTGCGTCTGTCTGGTTATGTCAATCATGACGAGTTTACTCCAAATCATAGGCAAGCATAACTTTGTAATTTAAGTCAAATAAAACACTAAATGCATGCAAATAATATTTGTAATAGGCAGAAGGATATAGCAACCTTGTTTTATCCCGCTGAGGCAAGTCTCGGGGGATGGAGGTTATTCAGGTACATGGGTTATTTGGTGACCTAATTTTTACATAATTTTCTTATTAGAATATAAAGCAGGTAACACGATGTACGGGGACTGGCTAAGAACGTGTAAAACATTTACAGGGAAAATCATGCTGGTTGCTTACATTTATTTAGGGGGGGGGGGGGGGTTAATGAGCTGTTGTTCTGAAGGGCATTTAAAATGGGTTAAGGTGACAATCATTTGTTAAGCATTTAGTTCAAAGTTAAGTTATGTAAAGCATGAGATGTACCTATTTGTCACTGAAGGTACTGTACAGCCAACAACACAGACCAAACTCGACTATTTGACTAGCCTACAGGAGGCTAATGTGGGCTGAACTCACTATGCTCACCGAGCAAAAAGGCAGTTGCAGCCATCGGTCTCTCAAAAACCACAGCAATAACAGACCGTGCAGTGCTCGAACACTCATGGTATCAAACACTATTTTCAAGACAGGAAGAAAACGAAATCTATCTCCGTGTGATTGAAGACCTTGGAGACATACAATATATTGCCCTAGACTGGCGAAGGAACAGAAGACAGAGTCAAATTTCTCAGTATTGTCCTTACGTATCACACTAATCAGATCTTAACAGACTTTTGCAGCCATATCCAGTGAAACTCTACGGCGGAGAAGCGTTGATGGTAAGTTTGTTTTGTTGATTGTTACAAATATTTAGTAAAATAGTATTTGTAACTGTTTGTTTTGTTTAGATTTTGCTCAGTTACTGGATCGAAAACTACTCTCCCTCTTGTTACCACACGCGCAGCTGTTGTCGACTTTAGTAGCGTAGGTTATGCTACAGTGAGTTTCCCAGGTGTTGATGTCGTGATAACTGGTCTATATTTGGATCAGTCTGTATTCTAATGGGTACATTACCAGTTGCATGCGTTGGTAAATCATTTCACATCATACAACAGAATACATTGTCTGTTTGTGCCTGTAGGCTATATTTTGATAGTTATTTGTATAATATTTTTACAGTTAGATGTGGACCCTTTATGATTCCACATACCCCTTTTTATGAGCACAGTGCTCAGACTTAACAGGTAAATTGGTTCTATGCCTAACATAATCAATCCTCCCTTGCCAGTATACTATATATTTCAAGAAGCAGAGTCCCCAGCCATTTCCTTATGATGTGATCTGTCCCAAGATTCATCTCTTTTTTTTCTTTACTCCTTTGTGTCACAAGCGTTCCATATTTATGCTATCTGCTAGCTAAATGCAAGCCCCTGTAATTCATGCACACTGGAGTTAGCAAATTCCCTATTGTTGTGATGCATGTCTGACCTCATGCTATATCTAACACGCATATGACCTTTGGCCCCTATTGTAGAGAGCGAGAGAGAGAGAGAGAGAGAGAGAGAGAGGACTATATACCTTTGTTTTCTGAAAACAGGTTTTTTTCTCCCTTAGCAACCATCATATATGATCTTTGACCCACATACCTTTGTCCTCTCCCTGCAGTACTTTATAGGTATGCCTTTAAACATGTTCTAATATCGGCCCATTTAAACGTATGATTGCATTGAGTCACTGTAACCTACTTTTGTCAGAATTACACAGCTTTGCCACTGTAAACTACACTCAGAAAGTACTGTAAGCACCTAGGAATGTAGTGTTGTTTCTATACTCAAAAACCTTTAACTATATATTAAAATGACAGTTTGTGAAAATGTATAATGAGTGTGTGTGTCAAAATGGTGGTTGTAACAAAACAGAATTCTTAGACCAGCATTCCTTGGAGTCCTTGCTCCCATTATTAGTTGTAATATCATATCTCGTTGTCTATATTTGATCCCAATGAATATTGTGTGAACAAATACACAAAGCAGGTATTAATGTGTTGTTAAAACTCTCAAGGCCATGGGTATTTTTACACTGATGATTTCTCAAGTCCTCTAAACAAATAGGAAGGCCTTCTCTGAAGTCTTCACCAAGACTGCTGTGTCAGCTTTAAATGGCCTACGGTGTGCGCAACTTAATAAATCTCATTAACATGTTTAGAGAAATCTCTGCGCTTGGGAGTGGCATGGCTTACCAGTCAGAGAAGAGAAATTCGTTCTACTCTGTTTTAACCCCGACGCCTTGTCATGTCTGCTCACTGACATCCAACCGAGTCTGTCAGTCAAACGGTCTTGTCCTTTTTTCTCTCTCCCTCTCTCTCTTTCTCTCTCACTCTCTCACTCTCTTTCACTCCAGATTCTGTCCCCATCGTCTGTTTTAGTTATTCAGCAGAACAGCATATCGCTTGTTCAAGCACTTTTTGATGGTGGCACATCACTCCACTTCGTTATGTACGAGCCAGCATACATGAAGTGTGACCGTGTTCTCAGGCACCCCCCCCCCAACAGGGAGGTTGTAAACAGCCAGAGGACGGTGCTTGCTTCGGATGATTCCAACTTAATGAGGCCAAATATGTAATCACTTCTACAGCTTCAAGGACCTAGCTGCGTATCTTAAGGCTATTATAGTGTATTCGTTTTAGACCTACCATTCTTTTCATGTCTAATTTAGTTTCTTTAAAGTAATGTAGGATTTTGATGCGTTTGATTTTTTGGACAACCATGCACTGGGAGCCTCTAACTATAGAGAGCATAAAAAACACTGTGAAAGTAAATAAAAAACACCATAGCCTTGAATGTGTATGTGGTATGTCTCCTGGACAAACACCTTAGGTGTATGGGTGTAGGGATGAGCGTATGTGTGTATTTATACAATGTTGAAGTTTCATAAAGGATGTATTTGCTTTCAACAACTGATATGTTATTTTTGCACTGCAATGGGTGTTGTTCTTGAGAAATAATAACTGAAAAGTCAATTTAGGTCCCTCTTCCTTGACTTAGGGAAAGAAAAGTGCACAAAACTATATGAATAGAGAGAGATGTAGCAGCAGGGGGGAGCTGTGAAACGTTTCCCTGTAGGAGACAGGGTATAAAGAGCTGCCATTTGTGTATTTAGAGAAAGCCGAGGACCTTGTGAAATGCTGATTCTAACTATTTTCTGTGGGTTGTCCTGTTTATTCTCCCTCTGCAGTATCCACCCTGCTGTTTCTCATTGTACTGTAATTAGTGATGTGGCAGCCCAGTTTCCCCTTCATTACTGCTCAAGATGTTGTACAGTGCAACGATACAATAGGGGAAACTCATCTCTGTTGTAAAATATATATATATATATATATATATACTGTGTGTGTGTATATATATATATAGTTTTGAAGGTTGTTATGAATACTTAGCTAGCCTTGGCCAGTGAAGTTAGTTGACGCGGGACTGGAGTGAACAGCGATTTGTATTGTGGATGTAGGACGTGGCAAATATATAGTTTGGACGGTGGTTATAAATACTTGTATGCTGTTACAGGACACACAACGTCTAGCCTTGGCCCGTGAAGTTAGTGGTAGCGGGACGCGAGTGAACAGCTCTTTATGGATGCCCTGCCCATAAACGCTAATAGAGAGCCCTGCAGTTTGAGTGGACTGTCACAGCATAGTGATAGAGGGCACTGTACAGAGAGAAGGGTTTGGATCAAATCCCCACTGGTGTTATCCACATTCGTATCGCCATACCCGTGTTTTTAAGGCGTCTACTGTATGTCTGTTACATGGAATATAGGAAATGAATCTTCTAATGTAGGAAAGAAAAGTGTTTTCATTCCAAAAATGTTGTGGTTTATTCTCTGCTAAAGACCACAAAGCTATGGATGCAGCTGAGCCTGACAGCTGTGTGTGGTGGTGGTGGCACATGGGGACAGGTCGCCATCTTTGTAGTCTTTGAGGTCAATGTAACCTAAAGAGCTATTTAAACCTTTGATTATGAAGTTGAGCTCCCAGTTGTGGATATAAAGGATAAGGCGGCAGTATAGGATTGCACTATTGGTTAAATGCGACTAGTTGTGTGGAAACCTGGTCGATGTACACAAGCAGCCTATCAAGCCATTGTATGTCGGATTGTATGTCTGCCTGAAATAAATTTTTTGTTTGTCACATAATGTCAGACAAGACCAATTAATTGTTAACAGAATCCTTGAGTGAATGAATATCAAATAGTAATATTCCACCCAGGTCAGTTGTTTCTAGTAATTATTCTAGTAGTAAATTATTCTTCTAACGTTTTACCAATCTGAACTTGTTCTTCTAAATGAGTTGCTTTTTCAAGAAGCATACCAGAAGGTTCACAGTGTGAAATAAGAATCTTGGTCTAGCCCAGTTTTGGCATAAAGTAATAATACTGCGTAAAAAGCCAGAAGACTGGACGGTTCACCCCTGGTTCGTTGCCGAGAGGAAAGGGCAGTTCACCTGTCAAAGGAAATACCTTTTATCTCACAAATTACCACATTCTGTCACTACCTTTCATAGAGCCTTGACTGATGGCCTCTTTTTAATGCAAATGGGCCACAGCACTCACAAAACACTGTATGCGTCCACGCTCCGCCACAGTTGCCCAGTATCACACCTGCATATTGAATAATGGCCTATTTAAAATAGACAAAAAAGCCCTAACCCGTCTCGGAATCTGGCTATGTTCATCCCTTTGTAAACTTTTCAAAGTTTCCAGGAGACGCTACGCTCAGCCCTTTTGAGTACTCACGGCTTTCGCGCTGACACATGGTGAGGAACATTCTCCCTTTTAAACTGTAATTCCCAGTCATCGGCTCGGCCACTCAGAGATATGATCAAGCCAAGTTCTCATGTACCCCCCCCCCACCCCGCACACACACACACACACACACACACACAGTCAATCAGAGTTGCACCACTGTAATCACTCTCAAAAGCTGATTTTCTTTTCTCAGAACTGACTGAACCCCCTCTCACCCCCCCCCCCACACACACACACACACTCACACACACTCACACACAGACACCGATAACCACTTTTGGAATAATCAGTCAAGAGCAGCAACAGCTGCAATTACATTTACAGTTTTGTCAACAGTCCCGATAAGACCTTGGAGCAGTGGACTTGTGGTATGCGCTACCACTGTAATCTCTGTCCTAGTGACAATCGCGCGTGTTTCAGTGCGGTACAGCTCGCTGAAATGAAGGGCTTTTTTTGAGAGAGTGACTTTGGAGAGGGAGCTGGTAGGATTACGTGGACTCAGTACAGGGGTTGACTGGATTGTATTGGCAGACCTGTTATCTTTGGACCTGTGCCCTCCGTGCCTTTCAATTCCAAGGCAACAGACCATGTCTCCTCCACAATAGCTTTTTCTACACCTCTCAATATCTCTCTGAAATATAATCAATTGCCAATATGAACGGATGTTTACATGTATATAGGACTTTGTTTGGTGAACATTGAGAAAGCATTTCTATCTCACACGTTGTAAGTTAAGGGTAAGTCACTTAAAAACAAACTAGTATTGTAAAAAATCTGGAAAACAACGCTGTTTCCCCCCCGAGTAACCGTGACTGCCAGTTGTACTTAACGTGATTATTACATTCACAGCTGCCGGGAGGTGACCCAGATGTTATGCGCAGCCCGGTAGACTCCTTCAGTTCCCGTTCACTCTCCCGCTTTTCCCCGCTCCCACTTCCTAAAGATATTTCCTGCAGTACAACGGAGGTATTAGCTAGGCTTATGTAAGTGGGACGACCCCTCCCTGAGGTTGTTTGGCTATTTTTAAATACATTTTTCATTGCCACTCGCTGTGATTTCTGACCTGATTATCCCCTCTGCCCATACATATCCATACAGATGGCCTTCCATCAACAATATACACTCTTGATTACACACACACACACACACACACACGCACACACACACACGGTACACTGCGCTGGGAAAAAAGAAAATTCCCTGTGTAATTATCATGGGGGGGTATGCCACGCAGTGTAAATAAGCACCAGTTAAGAGAGACCTTAACAATGGTGGACATTCAGTGGGGGTTATTGGACGTGAAGGGTAGGTAAAAGGGAAGTGTCTGGGTGATCAGAGAATCGGTGCAGACCCGTGACCTATGAACTGTGTGGGGGGGTGGGGGGGGGCGACATCGACGTGTCATGGCATTGCACAAAGGCTTAGGCTGCCGAGAGGGAACTGGGTCTGAAGTAACTAGTCTGGAGAGGCGTCCTGCTCGCTCGTCTCTCTCTCTCTCTCTCTCTCTCTCTCTCAGCCAGCTGCAGTCCCCACGCTGTGTGAGTGCAGGGTGGGATGGAGACACACACGGGAACCCAAGCTCCTTGTCATGCCTCTCCGCAACACTCTTCCTCCCATCTCTACCTCCCTCCCTCCCAATTCTACATCCCTCCTTCCCTGCCTGTGTTGGTATAATCACTCTGTTCTGTCTGTCACAAGCATTATTGCATGTGGGCAAACCATGCATTCCATGTCTGGATCCTTCAACTCTGTTTCCCAGAGGTCCTTGCTCTTTCTGAATGCTAGCTGAGGAGTTAGTTCTAGCCGGTGGAAGTGAATGACGTGTTCACATTTGAGGGCAGTGGGAATGTTGCTGAGGTTTGGCTTGACCAATAGTAAATTAGCATTTCATAGCATTGAGATTTGGATTTTAGTTTGAGAGAAAGGGATGCATGGTTTTACTTCACGTTAGACCATTGGCTAAACGTTTTTTCATGTATTTCTGGCAGCAAGGTGCCAGTGTACCACCCTGTGTCCATTCCGCTTGAATGCCATTCTTTGGATACAACCACTCAAGTCTTCTGTCAATGGAAGAAAAAAAAGAAAGAAAGAAAATCGCTCCATTGTTCATTGAGGTCCTTGTGAGCAGATGCAGACACTTCAGTGAGGACGTGTCTGTTTACATGACATCCACACATCCATGGCATGTCCATGACTTCCTCGTTTCTTATCCAATGGCCTTTGGTCAGGGTGTACTTCTGCTCTTCCTATCACTTAGTGGGCTGGTTGGTCGTCTAAGGCCTTGGCACAAAGCTGTAGAATAATAAACCTGGGGGAGCAGGCGGCAGGACGGATACAGAGGAAATGGGCCACCACACCCTCTGCTGTAGTAGACCTTCAGACTGGTGTGTGTGTGTGTGTGTGTGTGTGTGTGTGTGTGTGTGTGTGTGTGTGTGTGTGTGTGTGTGTGTGTGTGTTTTGGCGTG
>JAVQIZ010082564.1:0-10482 GCA_036023535.2 Galaxias brevipinnis
CACGTCTTTATCACAGACAGACACAGAGGACATGTCTTCATCACAGACAGACACAGAGGACATGTCTTTATCACAGAGAGACACAGAGGACATGTCTTCATCACAGACAGACACAGAGGACATGTCTTCATCACAGACAGACACAGAGGACATGTCTTCATCACAGACAAACACAGAGAACATGTCTTCATCACAGACAGACACAGAGGACATGTCTTCATCACAGACAGACACAGAGGACATGTCTTTATCACAGACAGACACAGAGGACATGTCTTTATCACAGACAGACACAGAGGACATGTCTTCATCACAGACAGACACAGAGGACATGTCGTTGTCATGGCGATGTGTTCTGGGAGAGACGTTCCAGTCTAACATGGAGAACACAGCAGACCCAGAGCAGGATATTTACAGCACAAGAAGAAGACTTTCCCTGGGGAATTTCCTGTTTCCTGAGAAATCCACAGAGTGATGAAACCGGATTGGTTGGCACGGGGCCAGACACTGACTTCCTGATGGAGTGGAGACTTCCTGGGTTAAAGGTCAAGATGTTTGGAAAAATGTTTCCATAGGGATATAACGGGTTTCCAGAGAGGCACATTCAGACCCAGTATAGACTCCAGTATAGACCCAGTATAAACTCCAGTATAAACTCCAGTATAGAACCAGTACAGACCCAGTATAGACTCCAGTATAGAGCCAGTACAGACACAGTACAGAATCCAGTACAGACCCAGTATAGTCCCAAAAAAGACTCCAGTATAGACCCAGTACAGACCCAGTACAGACCCAGTACAGACTCCAGGATAGACTCCAGTATAGAGCCAGTACAGACAAAGTACAGAATCCAGTACAGACCCAGTATGGACTCCAGTACAGACCCAGTATAGACCCAGTACAGACCCAGCATAGACTCCAGTATAGACTCCAGTATAGAGTAGACCCAGTACAGACACAATATAGACTCCAGTATAGACTCCAGAATAGACTCCAGTACAGACCCAGTATAGACTCCAGTATAGACTCCAGTACAGACCCAGTACAGATCCAGTGTAGACCCAGTATGGACCCAGTATGGACTCCAGTATAGACCCAGTACAGACCCAGTATAGAGTAAACCCAGTACAGACCCAGCATAGACTCCAGTATAGACTCCAGTATAGAGTAGACCCAGTACAGACCCAGTATAGACTCCAGTATAGACTGTAGTATAGAGTAAACCCATTACAGACCCAGCATAGACTCCAGTATAGACTGTAGTATAGAGTAGACCCAGTACAGACCCAGTATAGACTGTAGCATAGAGTAGACCCAGTACAGACCCAGCATAGACTCAGTATAGACTCAGTATAGACTCCAATATAGACCCAGTACAGACTCCTGTATAGACCCAGTACAGACCCAGCACAGACCCAGTATAGATTCCATTGCAGACCCAATCCAGACTCCAGCACAGACCCAGTATAGACCCAGTCTGCATTTACTTGACTCCTCTTTTCGCTGACACACGTCTTGCCCACAGCTTGACTGACAGGCTCCTGGGTTCTGTGTGTGTTTATAAGTAGACACTAATGAAACCATCCTGCAGGGCACTTTGCTGAGAGCCAAACGATAGACGATGGACTGCCAGCCAGTACGTACACACACACACACACGCACACACGCACACACACTCACACACAGCCACACAGACAGACAGACACACACACACACACACACACACACACACACACACATAAAACACATACAGTAAAACACTTGGCCATAATCACAAAGGTCCTCCTGCTAAAATTTGGAACAAATATTTTTGTAATGTGTTTTGATTGTCTGCCCCTAACTCAGTGGTGCCAGTTTCACCCCGGTGATGAGACAGCCCCGTCATAAGAATCAAACGTCCACACAGAGGAATACACTCACCACACTGCAACAATCAAACGTCCACATCACAAGCTGCCCTGCAGCAAAGAGACAGCCCCGTCATAAGAATCAAACGTCCACACACAGGAATACACTCACCACACTGCAACAATCAAACGCCTCTCAATGCATACTTCACATAACTACTCCTCCAAAATCCCATAGCAATGATGGGAGATGAAACATGAAAGATGTCACGCTTTGATTATACATGTTGGTAAACAGATCTAGCTCTCTCTATAAGTGCTGTTCTGTGGTGATCTCTCTCTCTCTCTTTAAGTGCTGTTCTGTGGTGATCTCTCTCTCTCTATAAGTGCTGTTCTGTGGTGATCTCTCTCTCTCTCTATAAGTGCTGTTCTGTGGTGGTCTCTCTCTCTCTCTATAAGTGCTGTTCTGTGGTGATCTCTCTCTCTCTCTTTATTAAGTGCTGTTCTGTGGTGATCTCTCTCTCTCTATAAGTGCTGTTCTGTGGTGATATACAGTATCTCTCTATAAGTGCTGTTCTGTGGCGTGACGGGGTACGAAGAACTCACTTTTAGTCTTCATGATTCAGCCATGTTCAGATTCTCTCTGTCTCTCTGCTCCTCGTCTGATCTCCTCGCCTCCTCCTCCTCTTCCTTCACAGTCTCCTCCTCCTACTCCTCCTCACTAACCTTCCTCTCCTTTTGTCTCCTCTGAACGGTCCTCTATTGCCTCCTTACTGAACGTTTTAACTGATTTAGTTGTTTCACTCGTTCTTCACGTCTCCTTGTCTTTGTTGCTTTTCTCGATGTGTCTCCAAAGTCCATCCACTCTCTCTGTCTCTCTCTGTCTCTCTATGTCTCTCTATGTGTCTCTCTATGTCTCTCCCTGTCTCTCCAGTCTTTCTCTATCACTGTCTCTCTCTTTCTCTCTCTCTAGTTTTCTATGTCTCTCTATCACTGTCTCTCTCTCTCTCTCTCTCTCTCTCTCTCTCTCTCTCTGTTCGTTCCGTTACTGTAAATATGATAACATGACACTGATATCCATCTCTCTCTCTCTCTCTCTCTCTGTGTCTTTACTGATCTCCACTAACACACTGGCCTCCTCTTGTTCCTCCTACCCACGCTGCTGCTCTTTATGCTCCTCCTCCTCCTTCAGACTGACTGACTGACTGGTTGACGGGCTGACTGACTGACTGACTGACTGACTGACTGACTGACTGACTGAATTAATGACTGACTGACTGACTGGCTGACTGAATTAATGACTGACTGACTGACTGACTGACTGACTGACTGACTGGCTGACTGAATTAATGACTGACTGACTGACTGACTGACTGACTGACTGGCTGACTGGTTGACTGACTGGCTGACTGACTGACTGACCTATGATAGACAAAGGGAGAGAGAACCCCCCCCCCCCACCACCAGCACACAGCGAGCTGCACTGTTCCTGTCTCATGGCCATCATGTGGATCAGGGTCCTGACTGTGTCACCCAACTATGTGACAGGATCACACTCACACGGCTACTGTGTGTGTGTGTGTGTGTGTGTGTGTGTGTACCATAAAACATTGTAAGGATTAAGGGTAAGTGTGGAAAGAGAGTTTATTTCGGTCTGTCTGGAATTTTATCAAGAGATTCATTAAGACACATATAAAGCAAGAAGTTACAAACCACCAAACGTAAATACACACACACACACACACACACACACACATACACACACACACACACACACACACACACACACTCAGTCTTTCATTCCAGCGGTGTGGGGCACACACCCTCAGACTAGCAGCAGTCGGGGGTAGAGAGGGAGGAGGGGTTAGGAGGGATATTCACAGCATAATGAAGGTCCCCATAATACACACACACACACACACACACACACACACACACACACACACACACTCCCCTCTCTCTTTCTTTTATGTCTGAGTGTTGTGTCTGCACCCAACGTGGTCCCAAAGCACAAAACGAGCCAGTCATGACATCACTTCCTGTGCCTCCGTTCCCATGGCGGCTTAGAACAGCAGCAGGAAGTATAGGACCTGACATCAGAGAGTTAAGGAGGGAGGGAGGGAGGGAGGGAGAGGGAGAGAGAGGGAGGGACACAGGGAGGGAGGGACAGAGGGAGGGAGAGAGAGGGAAAGAGAGGGAGGGAAAGGGAGAGAGGGAGAGAGAAAGTAAATGAGAGAGTGATAACAAGGTAGAGAAGAAGAACGAGGGACAGGGAGAGGGAAAAAAGGAGCGGGAGAGAGATAAAGAGAGAGAGGAAGGGAGAGACAAAGAATGAGAGAAAGAGTGAAAGAGAAAAAGAGAAGGCTAGCTGAGATCACACACACACACTCACACACACACACACACACACACACACACACAGGTCCTGAGCGTCCCTCACTATAAGGACTCTGTGGGCATGAAACAACATGGGGTCTATCCTACTTCAGTAGTGGGCTGCTCGGTCAGAGGTCACGGTGTCAGAGGTTCTGGAGCACAGCCTACTGTAGATCCCTGTCGCTCCGTCATCACACATGAACACTTTACAAACACACGCACACACGCATGCACGCACACACACACACACACACACACACACACACACACACACACACAGACAACAGAGGCTTTTCTGGACACAGGCCATATTCCCACGCAGGCTCCAGCACTTAAACCTCCATCTCTTAAGGTCAGAGAAACAAGAAGAGCAGATGGGAGGGGGAGAGGGAAGGAGCGATAGAGAGAAAGAGGAGAGAAAAGAATGAGAGAGAGGAAGGGAGAAAGTCAAACAGGGGAGGGAGGAATGGAGGCAGAGAGGGAGAGAAGAGGAAGGGAGAAGAACAGGGGACATTAGGAGGACAAGATAAAGGGATATGGGAAAAGGGAGCGAGGGATAGAGAGAGATTGAGGAGGGATGGAGAGAGATCTGGGCAAATATCCTTAATTTGAACGACAGAAGATATACTTCTTTCATTAAATGAAAATCTGAAAATATCCAGCTTCATTTAAAAAAAACATCTGTTTGGTGCTACTACACTCTGACTCTAGTAACATAATCAAAACAAAGTGTCAAAAAAGAAACACGCACACACACACACACACACACACACACACACACAAAATAACTCAACTCCACAGCCCGCAGAGGAATGTGAGAGCTGTTGCTGTGACACGTTGTCTCCAGCAGAGGGCAGCGTTGCGCTGAAAGCCAGAACATACTGTAGCTCACTGTTTCTTCTCTTCCACCATTACTGATTTGACTTGACGTTGCCGTAGTTAAATAGTCCAGCGCCTTCTGATTACTAACAAAACTACCTCTCAAAATAATGTCTAAATATGAAACTAACACTTTTAAAACTATTTTTTTAAACCTGGTACCTTTTTAGAGATGGGCAAGACATGAGACATCCTGACTTACAGACCCACCAGCTGCTCCTACTTGCTGGAGACAGGGTGTGTGTGTGTGTGTGTGTGTGTTCTAGTGTGTGTGTTAGCAACTCTGTGTGTGTGTGTGTTTGCTCATGCGTTTTTTTGTGAACATGTCTGTAAGAGAACCACAAAATACCACAACGTGCACATGCATGTTCACTAACCTCAACAGGCTACACTGCGCTCTCTCTCTCTCCCTCTCCCCCCACTCACCCCCCTCTCTCCATACCCTCCCCTCTCTCTCTCTCTCCATACCCTCCCCTCTCTCTCTCCTCAGTTCTAATCACGCTTGGAAATGGAATGTTTTTGAAGTACTTGTAATTGAAGCTGTAAGGGAAGGAAGCAGCACGCTGGCCATTGTAATGTACGAGCACGATGACCACTGAGTTCCAAAGCCCGCACCAGCGTCATGTGACAGGAAGCAGAGGAAGTAACCGTGGCAATGTTGAAAACTGACCTCAGTACAGCCAGAACAGAGAGTACAGAGAGCTACCATGAGAGTAACTACCAGTCTCAGAGCTGTCATGTTTATAATTGACCACACACCCCAAGTACAGTGTTGTGATGTCTATTACTGACCTCAGTAAAGAGCTGTGATGTTTATAACTGTTATAACTGACCCCAGCACAGCCGGAACTCTTAAGAAAGGAGGAAACACTTCCCATACTCCAATGGATTCTGCCCTTTAATTTCAAATCAATCATGTCTCATTGTCACAACGATCACTCCGAGGAGACCAGACATCTCTCACTCTCGCTCTGTCTCTCACTCTCTACCAACCCCCACCCCCAACCCCCCCCCCCCAACCCCCCCCTCCTCTACCTTTTCCCAGCCTCCGAAGGAGCTGTTGCCGGGCAACGATGCGTGAGAGACGCAGGGCGGAGCGTCGTCGAGGGGTGTGGCCCAGCCTCAGGAAGTAGTCCTGTTCGTCCAGGGTCATGACCCCTAGGCAGGGTCTCAGATCGGTGCAGCTGCCGTCACTCTGGCTGTGGTCGCTGTCGGCGTAAGGGGCCTCCCTAAAGGCAGGGGGCGCTGTGCTGTCCTCTGTGTCCATGCTGTCCTCTGCTGTGACATCTCTGTCCCCGCTCTCCAGTGTGGAGTCCATACTGTTCACTTCCTCTGTAGGCACTATAAACATCCTCCCCTGGACCTTCCCTTCTCACTGACTATCCCTCCTCTTTCTCTCCCCTCTGCCTCTCTTTTCTCTCTCTCTCCTCTCCCCCTCACCTCCACTGTCTCTCCCTCCCTCTCTTGGAACTGTTCCTCTCCAGAATAAGAATCTTTGTTGTTAGAACAGTTCCTCTCCAGAATAAGAATCTTTGTTGTTAGAATCTTTCCTCTCCAGAATAAGAATCTTTGTTGTTAGAACCTTTCCTCTCCAGAATAAAAATCTTCGATTTTTAGAGCAGTTCCTCTCCAGAATAAGAACCCTTCTTAGAACCTTTCCTCTCCAGAATAAGAACCCTTGTTAGAACCTTTCCTCTCCAGAATAAGAAGCCTTGTTCCTCTCCAGAATTCCTCAGTCCAGCCCTCTCCTTGAAACACTCCCTTCCCTCTCCTGACAGAACTGAACAAGTTGAAGCTTTTACACACGCACGCCCACACACACATACACACACACACACACACACACACACACACCTCATACTTCGGGGTCTGCACAGAGAGGATGAGCAAACAATCTCCCTTTTCCTCCAACGCAACGCAGCGCCAGAGGCCAGCCTCTGTACAGCATGTCCAGACCAGGTGTGTGTGTGTGTGTGTGTGTGTGTGTGTGTGTGTGTACGTGTGTGGGAGCTTCTCTACAGCCTGCCCAGATCACGAGGGTGTGTGTATATGGAGTAACACGAGAGGGAGTAGTCCTTTACAAATACCTTCAACCTGCGTGGGAAGATATATGGAGCAAAGTAGAGAGAGAGAAAGAGAGCTAGAGAGATATATAGAGAAAGAGTGATAGAGAGAGAGAGAGAGAGAGAGAGAGAGAGAGAGGGGGGGGGGGGTTACAGAAATGTTTATGCATTAAAATATCCAGCATATGAATATATAGGGTATGTACACACACAGTATGTACCTGTATACCTGATACACAACTATGTACAGCATGTAGGAAACAGTAGCCATACACAGGCTGGGAACACAGACTGGAAACGTGGGTCAGCCCAGTTCAGACTGATAGGAGGAGGGGTGTGTGTGTCAGTCGCCCCACATCCAAAGGTATTAGTGCAGTGAAGTCAGAAAGGTGAGACGTAGTCTGACCTGGAACCTGGGAGGCTGTTAGGGGGAACAGTTTCTGTAAAGGCCCTGTAGTTATAGGCGTTATGGCAGGCTGCCCCCTAGTGGCCAGCAGAGAACAGATCACCTATACAAAGGCCAGAGGTGAAAGTGAAAGCGCAGCATCTTCAGATCCATCCTGCTAACCAAACTCTACAGGGACCCCAAACATTCAAACCTGTATACTTTATGTTATAGACAGCGTTTTTTGCTGAACTGTTACTTCTTAGCAGGTTTATCTCTGTTATTATAAATGTTTTTATTTCGTTTTTATCATTCCTTGCTTTGTGTGTGTGTCTGCTTGTTATTTGTAAAGCACTTTGAAATGCCTATATGCATAAAAGGTTCTATGTAAACATATTTGACTCTGTTATAGCCCTCCACAGTCCTACACAACCTCAGAGCACACATCGTTTTTCAGGATGATCTCTGAAAACAAGCAAGCAATCAAACAAACAAAAACAAAAACAATCACGCGCACGCACACACACACACACACGCACGCACACACACACACACACACACACACACACACACACACACACACAAAGGAGTGAAAGCCCTCTAATCCAAACTCCACAAACAAGGGTGCCCCCCCCCCCACCCTCCAAACCCAACAACCCCCGTCAATAATCTGCAGGATTACAATCAAATCCAGTCGCAATAATCTGATCCCAGTTTACACACAGAGAGAGAGAGAGAGAGAGACAGAGAGAGAGAGGGAGAGAGAGAGAGAGCGGAGGGGACTGTGACCGTGGCAACCCACCTCATCGGTTCATCAGCGTCCTAAAACCAGGGCTCGTGTGTGTGTGTCTGTCATCTGTCTGGACCTTGCCGTATACGTGCTGACCGAGGTTACGAGAGCGAGGAACACAAATAGACCTTCAATCAGGGCCTCCGCCCGTCAGCCGACCAGACCCCCGGGGTTTACGGCGGTGGGTGATTACGGTTGTGAGCGCGGTAATGTTAAGACTTTCAATTTGCTTAAGAGGCAGACATCTTAGTAATTGCATTAGGCTGAGCAAGGCAGACAGCTGCAACACGCACGGCCCGCAGTCACACTCACGCACTCCCTCCACTCTCTGACTCTCTCTCACTCACTCACTCACTCACAAACACACACACATTCTCTCTCTCTCTCACTCACATACACACACACACACACACACACACACACACACACACACACACACACACACACACACACACCAGACAGACAGACAGACAGACAGACAGACATACAGAGACACACACATGCATACTGTATATACATACAGCATACAACCCGAACCCTTTGATCCTTAGGCAAAAAGAACACTGACCCCCAAAATTGGTGCAATGGCAATTTTGGAACATGACATCATAGCCTAAAATACTGTAGACAATCTCAGCATAAATGACAACGAGCGGTGGAGTAGTGGGTGAATGTTGCTCTGTTGGCACATCCAGGCTAAACGTCGCATGCACGGGACACGGAACTGCATGGAAGTGTTGGACAGCCTGGGAACTCATTTTGACAATGACCTTCCTTCCCAAAATACAAAGTCCAATTGCGCATAGGGCAAAATAAGCAAACGGGCTCATAACACATTTCTCATGTCAGCGATTTATGCAGTGATTTGGTGTTTAACGTATATTTTCTGGTTTATTTTCTACCGTACTGTTCGGGAGATTTTCGAGTTTAATAGCCACTGACCTGCCAAGCGTCTCTCTCGGACATTCCTCCACAGAAGATCCCAAGCCTTGGACGTTGAGTCCCGCAGCTGCTCGCTAATCGAACGCCTCAGCTGGAGCTTGGCTGACTTTCGCTTTGTCGTCATTGTGAACACCGATTCATACTCCACTTTTAACGAGGCGCAGCCAAAACCGCTATTCCGTTATTACAGTCGCTGCTGCTGCTGCCACCGGACCCCTGCGCGTGGGTTGATCGCCTGCCGCAATAGTCGTCACTGCTCCACCTGGTGTGCTCGCGCTGCGTCACCCTTCTGCACCACAAGCCGAGTTCGGTTCTGTTAAGAATTTTTAAATTTTTGGGCCATATTCAATGTACCATACAGCGTATCATAACGTAACGTAACCTATGGCGGGGGGTTCTGAAGGAGTTGACTTGCGAGCAAGCCATGGGAGTGAGAGGGCTGGAAGTTTTTTTCCCCTCCCTCAATTTCATTTGACCTACACGCTTCCCTATCCTTCTTTTTCTCTCTCTCTCTCTCTCTCTCTCTCTGTCTCTCTCTCTCTCTCTCTCTCTCACTCTCTCTCTCTCTCTCTCTCTCTCTCTTACTCTCTCTCTGAATTCCCCCAACCTCCGACTAAAGTAGTCAGTCAAACCAGCGGGAAACACTATGTACGCAAAAAACCCAAAACACTTATCTTCATCCAATAGACTGATCTTAACACATTAGGCCTACCGAACCTTAACAATAGTTGAATTCGCATTTTCTAATATAAAAAAGCTCAGTTCTCAGTGTGAGTGTTAACTGAGTGAATGAATGTGAAATTTAACCAACAGGAGGAGTAGGAGTCGATTCACATGAGCCAGCCTGAAGTGTAAATACATCACAGGTCAGAGGCCTCTGTATGCGTTAAATCCACTTCCGGTCCATGGCTCTGGGAATTCCATCGTTATTCCTGCGCTATTCCGGGAATGCTTCCCGGAGAGAGTGAACTGGAGAAGCAGGAAAGTCGTCAGCTGCCACCCCTCCAATCGGACGTCCTGTTCGAGGTGTAGTGGCCACCCCTGGCTCTGTCTTGGTGTGGTTGTGTATACAGGGTGTGTACCGTGTGTGTGTGTGTGTGTGTGTGTGTGTGTGTGTGTGTGTGTGTGTGTGTGTGTGTGGTCACAATCAGGTTTACAGTTTAGTCACCAGATTAACTGTATGTAGGTAAACATACTTCA
>JAVQIZ010082573.1:0-26687 GCA_036023535.2 Galaxias brevipinnis
GAGTATCATTTTTAAACAGTAGTAACAGCATAGTTTGGAGGCAGTTTTTATGTTATGACCTTTGGAGTGATACACTTAAAAACTCTTAGAAACAAACAAAGACTTTTAAAGAGAGAACCAAAGAGGGAATACATTCAAACTTTTGAAAGACACAAACGGGAAAAACTGTTTCTCTAGTTGCATTATGTGTCTTTAGGCACAAAATTCAGTTGACTACTAACTCATTAATCCACCAAGTTGTTGTCTGGCCGCTGGTGGTGCACTGTGCCCAAGAGATTTCTATGTTTCTGGAGTGTTGCATCAGAGAAAGAGACAGTGGTATGCCCCTCTTTACCAAACTCAATTCAGATATTCTTTTCAAACACAGCCTTCAGGCAACAAGTTGGCAATGGAAGTACTTGAACCACAGTCAGAGCATCACAAACTCTCTCTGGTAGGCTACTGCTGCAGAAGTAGACAAATGCGGAATAGCAAAAACATGGCTGAAAATAAGGCAAATCAATTTAAATCTGCAATAGTATGGGATGACACATTACATTACAGCACATTTCAAGACAGCCCAGTGCAGCGTCAGTGGGCAGGTGATGCAATAGGGCTTTAGTTATTGCAATTTTTACCGCCTTATTCGATCATTGTGAAATGCATTTTCTATTTTTTTGCAGCCTTATTTATTTTATTTTTTTACCTTTCCATGATCATGGTTACTTCGGTATATCAAGCTGCTAATGCCAATGGGGCTCCTGTCTATCCAAGATGGATGCCGGCTCACACTGACCTTTAGCGTGAGTTCTGTTGCCCTAGAAACCATTTATCTTGAGGAATATACAACCTGCCTGTCATGGGATCTGCTATGAGGAGGGATGAAAAGTGTTATACCACTTTAGTTGAAGCACCACCTAATAAAGTTGTATGGCATACAATCTTTCTACTCACACAATGGATCAATAAACGCATTTTAACACTTGCCAAAAAATCTTTTGGCAACTTCAGGCACCATTTAACTGGATCACTAATATTTTCCCCAGTCCCAAAGTGTGGTGGCTTTATGGAGCTGCTAGAGAAGTGCAGGAGAGGATTCATCTGCATCTTACACTGATTTAGAGGGGTTGTCTGGGAACATAAATCTCTCTGACGGAGCCTCCCCGAGGACAGGCAATGGGACATTGTTTAGACACTGTTTTAACATATCCCCAAAAAATACAGCAGTAACTAGCCTCATTGTTTATTCTGTTGGGAGAGGTATTGAAATGCTGTCAAGCACATCTTAAGTCCCATGATTGCACACTGACTAAACAGTGTAAATAAAGGTGGGAGTGTGTGTGTGTGTATGTGTGTGTGTGTGTTCCGAGGGGTATGGAAGATTCACTGCCTTACAACCGTAAGCCCACACTTTAGCAATTTAGAACTTTTTTTTTCTTTCTCTACCTCTCTCTGTTGCCCACAGATAACAAATTAGCACCCATTTTTAGTTTGGTTTCCTCACTGTGTCTTTGTTTTCTGTTTGCCAGTGCTGAAGGGAGATTAAAAAATAATAACTAATGGTGTCTTCTGGAAATGGAATCAGACCACAAAACATTCATTACAGTCTGTCACTGCGCTCTCTTTCTGTGCAGGGGCTGATAAAGTTTTGCTTCTGCCAACCGTTGTTGCTACTTAAAGCTTTGGCTTCTTTGGCATGGCGATAACACTGTTGACTGGGTTTATTTAGAGGGTTATCTGAATGCCCACGCTAGGGTTAATGGATGGTCCTGGTTGGTAAAGAGATATTTTGTGGGGAGCAAATGGCTTGGCATTTATGTGCAGTAAATGTCTTTGATACTGGAGCATACCTACAAGTGGTCACCAAAGGACATGATGGGTACTCATGATGGAGGGTCTGATGCAATGCCATGCAAAGAGTGACCCCAGATTTGTATTCATTTCACAAGCCCATACCCTCTGGCTCCAGGACAAAGTTACAGTTACAACTTACTTTTGAGACAAAGGGATCACTTTCATCATGAATAAGGGCAAGTAAGAAGGGCCACACACACACACACACACACACACACACATACATGCTGCATGTTATGGATCTGCTGGAGGTTATGGATCATGCAACTGATTGAGAAATGAATGTGGACAGTGAGCTGTTCAATGCCTCATAACTGTAGATTGTTTTTGTTTTTTTCAAATTACTTTTTTCCTATGATTATTAATGGAACTTAAAGAGAGATAAGTAGGCTGCTGAAGTGGTCATTGGGGGCAGTGAATCAATTGATCCTGTCATCATTCTGTATGATCGCTTGTTAGCATAGCCAACTGAGTACCTTCATTATTATCTTAGATGGAAACAGCCCCATCTATAACCTTTTTCAGGGGTTGGTCTCGTTTCCATGTCTACTAAAGTATGTAAAGAATATTTTCATAATCATTCAAATTATATTTTTTATGAAAAAGTAGAAGGCACAATGTTTTTCACAATTAAATTATGATTTTTTTTATGATGAGACCGGATTGTCCAATAGCACTTCAATAGCAAATGGACACCTCAAGTTTTACAGAACCATTTTTTTTTTCATGGAGGCAACTAAATGTGCAGTTAAATATGTGTGACTTAAAAGATGTTTTTCTCCACTCTGTTGCCAGGGTCATCACGGTTAGCCAACTTCTATCTGCCTCCCCAGGCAGGAATTAGAGGCCCCAATGTGGCTTTATGGTTAGAGTTCTGAGTTGTTATCCCCACCACCAGCAGCAGCAAAGGCAGAAGAAGCCGCAATACACACATGAAAGCAGAGGCATAGAGAAAAATATGAAAAAGATATATATTGGCAAAACAGCCCTCAAAACCCAGAGAAATGGTTGCAAACATCTGAAAAGAAGGTAGGATCAGGTGGTGGTGGACTGTTTGAACTTCTAAATGCCAACATTATCATCTGAATCTACCCATATCCTCTTAAAGAACACTCGTGTCATTTTCACCATTGATGTCAAAATTTCATCTCAGATCATTTTTTCTTAAAGCTATTATAGATCTAAAAATATCTGTGCCATTTTTGCTGTCAACACGCTGCTGAAAGATAATATCATTGTAGAAAATTCTAGATTCTTAGCACAGAATGCAAAATGAAAGATTAATAAATTCATTGTGTTACCAACAGGATACTTTATAATCTAAAGTTACAATTTATATAAAGGATCATTTAATTCTACAATAAATGTTCTGAAATCAACTACCAAAATTTGGTAATAATTGCTTTGAGCCAGAGACAAACACAATTGAATTGTAGGACTATGCCAAGAAATTTACAGCATCAATTAACACTGTTAAAATGGGATGAGGCATTTAAATATTTCTTTTTTTTTTTATCATAACGGTAGCCAGGAAGCACAGAGGGTAATTTTGCAGCAGTGCTGTCAATGCTGAAACAATGGGTTTCCATGGAAATAGCACGTCCATGAGTCTCTTATGTGCAGTTTTGTTTTTCTTTCTTAAAGAATGGCCAGTAAAGCTAGGATGCCTGTCTGGCTGCCATATCAAACTGACATATTTTTTCTTTGTTTGGATAATGGATTTGTTAATGCCATTTCATACCATGAATAAACTGACTCCAACTGAACTCGCACGCCCCATCAAAACCGCTTTGGACATTTCCAATATTCTAAGCATGTCTGAGTTTAAATCTATCATTGTGACAGTGCTTCATCCTCACTTTGAGTCTGAACGTCCCCCACTCCTATTCACCCTGTAACCTCTCTGCCTCCCTCATTCTTCACTGTCTAAGTATGTTCTGACAGTCACACAAGTACTTGCTTGGAAGATAACTAGAAGATCAAATTAGTTTGTAAGGTTTCTCTCTGCCACCCATTATCATCTCATATTCTCTAGCTATCCTCGACCTTCATTGCACGTGCAGACGCAAATGTGCACACACAGGTCTAAAGTAGACCTTACGTCATTAGGCTTTCGTAATGTGTAAGCTCTTTTCTATGTACATTTCTTACTGTTAATGGCAATTGGAAAATACTTTTTCTCTGCTGGAGCTGCGTCTGAGCTTGGCTCCCTGCTGGCTCAGAGTCAACGGGAAAGCATTATTGTTGGCCCTCCATCCATCTCCTTATCCCCATGGGTCTGTCTCCCTCCCTGCCTCCTTAGGAGAGGCTCCTTCACTGCACAGTCCACAGTGAATTACTCTCCACCTCCACTCCATTCTCCTCTCACATGCATTCCTTTACTCTCTGTCTACCTGCTCTCTTTCCCTCTCTAAAATGACTATTTGTTGATACTATGCCATGTTAAGCACCGTAAAATCCAGTGTCGAGATCTCTTATAACTATTTTAATCTCTCTGCCTCCCTGTTGCCTATCTGCCCTCGCCTGTGAGTCTAGTTCTTTCCACGACCACAAGGATGACCTCCGTAAACGTCTGTCCTACACCACCCACAAACTAGAGATGGTGGAGTCTGAGTTTGACTCCACGCGCCAGTACCTGGAGACAGAGCTTCGCCGTGCCCAGGAGGAATTGGAGAAATTCACAGACAAACTACGCAGGTGGCCATTTTCTTCTGTGTACTTTTAGTTGTGCTTAGAGTGTTTGTGTGCATGGACGTGAGTGCGTGTAAACTTTCTCGTTCAAAATCGAATCATGTTTGTGCTGAAAGTGAACATAAATTGCGGTTTAATAGTGTTGTGCTTTGATGCGGTACGCCTTGTCCAAGTCTCTCTCAGGTCTTTGCTTTATGACACACGTTTCCCACAGTCTCCTCCACACACTATCTGTCTGGCAAATGGGACCATAAAAGGGAAAGTTTATCCACCACAGAGGCAGCCTGTGACAAGTGGTAATGACTCGTCCCCGGGAAATATAAAAAAAACAGAGAGCTACAACGGCCGTAATGATTTAACTAATGGAAAGTTGAGGTGCGAGAACAGATTATTCTATTAGGCTCACTAATGTGTTGGAAGGCAGAAAGGGAGAGGGGAAAAAGAGATAAAGATAAAGAGAAACAAGAAGACAAATGAAGGAGGAGGTGGTGGGGGTGGGGTGGGTGAGAGTAGGGAAATAGAGACACAGCAAAGAAAAAAAAAAGGAAGACAGCGTGTCTCAGGGGGCCACAGAAACAAAGTGTGTCGCCTAGCACTTCTCAGTCCCTCCCTTAATATCAGTTATATATTTTCAGTTGTGCCTACTTAAAATGACAAATCAAAAGGAATTAGTTGCAATTGATGGGTTGTAGTTTTTGTTAAATCGTACTGTCTGGTTTCAGCATACAGTATGAAACCAAGCCTTAGCTTATTTCAGTCTACTCAAATTCTTTCTACAAATTATCTACAAAACCAGTCAATGCTTTAGGCTTTCCTCTAAATCCCCTTTGAAATGTTGAATAAGTACTTTAGTTAAATTTTCTGAAAGCTTACTTGACACTCTTTCCCCTGGCTCATGGGGTGCCACAGTTAATAGACACACACAATCTCTTTCTTTGTCTTTTTTTTAGACTGCATTTACAACTTCGCTCTTCTTCCGCTCTTGTAGGATCCAAAGTAGTTATGCAGCTCTGCAGAGGATTAACCAGGATCTGGAGGATAAGATGCACATGACGGTAAGAGGCCTGTGTTGAACTGTTCTTATTACTTTCCAAAAAAAAACGAGCTTTTTTCCTGCTGTCCTACCTGCATATGAACGCTAGATTACAGTTTATCGTTTGAATTGATTTCATGCTATTTTGTGAATTTCCGAAGGGTTTAGTCCACAGAAGCAGTTGTCTTCTCTCTGTTTTTTCGATTGCACTTCGGTAGCCTACATTGCAAGTTCCAAAACCTTAGGCAGCATACCAATCATGACTACTTTATCCCGGCTGTAACTGAGTGTTACACCATCCTGACACAGCCACCCCCTGGAGCTGCTGCTCCTGTGGCTGTCCTCCCTCTGTCTTTGTCTTACACCTTACCCACTGATTCTGTTCTCGTCTTCTTTCATAGTCTCCATCCTTAACCTACCCCTTCATTACTTTTTTTACTTAACCTGTTCCTCCCAGAACTTCTGTGTTGTAGGTTGAATTTGTGTGGTGTGCGTGTGTTGTTAGCCAGGATAGATCTGCTTTGCTGGGGCATAATGCTAGCACAACATCTAAAATCTAAATAAAGTTTGTGGTAAAATATTTATAAAGGATAATCAACATCTACACAAATGGATACTGTACACCTATAGAAACACACATACTTTAGCTGACCCGTTCCTCAATGACTGCCATGTGTACCCAAGTCGCTAAATGCTTAAGTCGTAATTGCAATCAAATAAAGTATGGATATGATAGAAAACACAGAAGCCCCCACTCCGACTCACTTAGAAAAAGATGTGCTTATTAGATCAGCCTCTGACACACAAGTAAGCAAGTCGATAGCAATAGCTCACTTAACGCACAAACACAAACAAAGATCCGCGGCATCAATGTAGCGCACACATCTTCACTCGCATGATGAAATAGTTGTAACTAAGTGGAGCTCCCGGGCCCTTTGGTTAAAGGCATATATAAACACTAAAATGTAATTAGGGGGCCCAGAGGAAGTGTGTGATGAACACTTAATAGGCTCACTGACTTTGTACTTCTATAATGCAGTAATAGTCATCATAATCACAATAATAACTAAGGTGAGGTAATGATGGTGATTACAACAGCACTGATAAATGCATTCAGAACACACACACACACACACACACACACACACACACACACTGGGATGGGGAGAATCTATGGGTCTCTGTCTGTGTGTGTCTCATTTGATTACCCTGTTTCCCCTCTATCACTCTCCACTGTGTGGTCTGGCCTGCGATCTGGCCGGCGAGACTACACCAGGATCGATGGAAACGCGCCCGTCTTGCGGTGAGGGTCCCTCTCACCACTCTCAAAGCAATTACATGATCAAAGACGGCGAGCACAATCAATGTCCAAAGTGATTGGTCCTGGTTACCGGGGAACCTTGTTTGAAAGCCATTACAGGTCACATCTCCGAAGCGTTGCAGCAACCTCCTATCACGTGGCGTCGAGAGCTCTTCCAGCTTACCAGCTTCCTTTTTTCCATAAGCCTTCCATTGTGGACAATATCTACCATCGCCATGGCGAGCTAGGAGCCAGGGTCTCCATACTGAGGCCTTGTCTTGATTAAACTGGATCGTAATCTCATCCCTGGTTTGATCCACGGCATGTCTCCCCACGAGCCGTTTTAATAGAAGAAGACTGTGTGTGAAATTAATTTCTCAGCCACCTCTGGAGCTAGGCGATGAAGACAAATTGATTGCCTAAGGCAAACTAACGGAGGTCCATGCCAAAGGAATCAATGTCTGGCTGCATACAGTTTGGCCCTTTTAATAACTTGGGCTTAAAGTGGGAGGGATAAGGGTGTCAGACGTTTTGGAAAACCGCAGACAAGCTGGCAAACCCTGCTCTGAAAGTGACCAAAATGGAAAACTTTATTCCATTGATGGAACATCATTTTCGATATTACATTTATTGTTCTATGCCCAACTCTCAATCTGGTTCTCTGTGTCTTACTTTATTTCACGCAGCCTGTCCATGTCTTCTAGTTGTAGAGTTAATAGGAAAATACTTTGTGAAGAAGATTGCCTGTCTACAGAGGAACCTTGGAGTATCTAATCAGTCCTCATGCCTAAGGACAGGATGAGGAATCTTAGGTGGTGTGCCTCATTGGAATTGCAATTCCTTTTGATGTTGTGTTACGCAATAACCTTTTAAGGGGAATATGTATCCTTCATAGAAGATTATTCCTGCCAGACTGTTGATGACAAAATAAGCCCCAATCAAATCAAACTGGGCTTGTCGTTACAGTGAGTTAAGAAACTGAAGGTGGCTGGAAACTCTAAATAAAAAAGTAAATGAACAATTAAATTATTTACAAAGCAGGAGGTTAACGAGACGATGTCTGAAGCGATTGAACCAAACATGGTTGTACATTATTTACATTAATGAAATGAAGCACCCTCTCCGTAGGGATTACACTGCTACAATGGTTCTGTGTCACCAATAAACCACACAAAGTCAATGAACCAGAGGGTCCAAAGTCTCTGACCAGCAAGCCCACCATAATTAAATAGAAGGACAACAATGCTGTTGGGATCTTTATCTTTACTCCACTCGGTTTATGTGTGAAAGCACTGCCATTGTTGAAAAAAATCCATGCAAGCGACTCCGACGTCAGGCTTACTCGTTTGGCTCGACCAGAATGGAGTAGAGGGACCTGTCCATGGTGCTGAACCTCAGGACTGGTTGACGTAGCTCCAGCCTTGAAATCGAGCAATAATATTACGAAACATTGCTTCTAAGAGAGTATGTGTCTATGGTCCTACATGTTCTTTAAGTACATACATTTCTACAGGTCTAGAATAAAATAAAATAGAAAAGAATAGAATAGAATAGAACAGAACAGAACAGAATAGAATAGTTCCTTGTGGGTTTTTTTCTTGGTCTTTGATAACACTGAGTGAACAGTGTAATTACAAAGAGGGGGCGGTAGACCCCGCGGTGTGTGTTATTGTTGTCATGCAGCCCCAGAGCACACAGGCGAGAAGAGCTTGAGGCCAAATAACAGATAATGGCTGCCTCATACATGGCCGCTCAGCTTGACAGATTCAAGACAGATAATTGACCTGGGGAGCGAGTGAAACTTGTTAGTGTATGAATGTGTGTGTCTTCAGGAATGTGTGTGTGTGTGTGTGTGCGTGTGCGTGTGCCTTAGTCAAAGTGTTTTGCAGCGTGCAATGCAGACCACAGCAGCCTGTCTTTAATTAAAGGTCTCACCAGACAGTGCTGTGCTGTAAATGTTTACTACGCACAGCCACTCCTCTAAGTCTCCTCTGCCTGGTCCTACCCCACGTTTCTCAGTGTGCCATTTGCGGCTCACTAATTACTCATAGTTCTTCAATTAAACGTGGAAATTACACTCAAGGGTTAGTGGCATGTCAGTGAACAACACTATCCCAATTACGAAATAGATTCCTAAATAAAAAACCCTGAACCCTGCATGTTTTTTCCCATTTGCATTGTTGTGACAATTTTGTTTAAACAAACCTTCGCAATGTTTTGCTATTTTAAACCAGCAGCTGAATAATTAACCATCTGTTGCTACAAAATGGCACCCGATATCTTTTATCCAATCAATTCAAGCATTACAGTACAGCGGTTTACGACTCTAAATCCCATTTTTACTTGATTGATTCCAAACAGCATGGGTTTGACTTTTCAGTCTGGATATTTATCAGATATGCTGTCGGTAGTGCTTGAACCAAGATAGCAATCAATGTTTCCACATGAAAAGTGCCTTTCACCTTTGACTAAGCTCTTACAGAAAGGTAAAAAGCCGAACACTGAAAGAGAGATTGAGAAGGAAAGGTGTGACTCGTGGGAGCCCATGAATCTTGTCTAATTAATTGGGTTTCGTATCACCACGGCAGCCTTTTCCTGAGAACTTGTACGTGTTTCAAAGGATTTAAAATCCATTGATTAAAACTTCGGAGTAGCAGGTGGTTGCCTCTGGAGAGGGTTAGGGAATCTTTTTTTCTCTGAGGTTAGAATTTCTAACCCCCTCTCTTTTTTTCATCAAAAGAATGTACTAAGCTGGAGTTTTCCGCTCTCCTCTCACAAACCCAGGCCTCTGTAATTGCATCTCGAGGGGTTTGAGCCATGTTTGTGTCCAGTAAGGAGAGAGAAAGGCACACCCACTAAATTGCACATGGAAGGCTGTTGTTGGCCCACATACGCATGTATACTTTCTCATGTTGTTTTCCCAAAAATACGCTTTTTACGTCTTCACACAATAAATGCATGAATTTATATTAGTCAACAGAGGCTGAATATCTTCCAATGCACTCCGGTATAGTACAATATAGACTTAGGATATAAAGACAGATTTTAAGGGCTGTAAACATAGAATACTATCTGACTGAAACACTTATGGTCTTATTAAAGGAGCCTTAGAGATAAAGATGTGAAGCAAGTGTATTGTTGATGGAATTATGCTGACATTGTGCAAGATAATTCTTTTTATAATGTTTCTTTTTGTACTTCAGTCTTTTTCTCTTTTCACCAATATTGTTAATTATCAGCTAGTTGGTCCAAAACATTTATAACTTCAAGTAAAATCCATATGTTTTCCTTTGAATCAAAAAGTTAATGTGGTGGTGATAATAGCACTCTAAAGGGGCTATCTTTTATTAAACAGTCACTGGATGTGGTGCATCTTAATGTTTTATATAATAACAGAGAAACGTAAGGCTTTTAAATCTTTTTGAAAACAGAGCTCTAACTCATCCTACCCTGACACTATAATTATTACCCAACTCTTTGTCAGCCAAATGACACACCATCACGTGCACACAGCAGTTAATCCCATCCAGATTGTCTTTTGCCTGTTAACTCCATGCACTCCAGCTCTTGCTTCAGTTTCAATCAGGTCAATGCGGAATCTCATTATACGTGCGATGACTCAGAAGATTAAAGGTGATATGTTGTTGTGTGAGAATAAACCCCAATTGGAATAGAGATCAAGCCAATCGTAGAAATCTAGCTTACCATGGTGACATACATATGCTATGTATCGACACTTCCACACGTCCACTAGACACGGCTAAAGCCCTTTGGCTGGGGGTCTAGTGAGACATACTCCAACTTAAAAATAGATTGTGCTGTGGGTGGAATGTCATAGGTGGAAAATCCCTGATAGAAAGAGCTGGAACATGGTCATTAGAGGATTTGGGCTCTAGTATTTGTTCAAACAGCCACTCAGCCAGATTACTGGCTAAAATTAACTTGCTTGGTCTCCTTAAGCATGTATGGGTATTGAATAAGTATTTAGCAAAATGAACAACGCAACATTTGTTAAAACGGCAAAAGTGAAAATATATATATATATGTGTGTCGCTGGCACAACTTCAGCTTTGTTGAAATATGACAGTGTGGTTCCATTTCATGGTTCCGGGTGAGGAGAAGCTGTCAGAACAGCATGGCCCTGTAGATGATTAATGAGGGCCTTACAAAATTGGATTTGAATTTCAATGTCAACCTATTTGCTTTAACCTGGCAATTATCGGCACCTATTAGATTAGCCGAGCACGTCCCTCCTTTCAAAACAATCGCAGCCATTGGCTCGATGGAGGGTCCAATGATGTATCACTTGTCAGCTGGCGATGTGAGACTGAATGCTCGCAATTACTGGTGGAGAGAGGGGGAGTGTTCGCCGACCTAACGGCAGAGAGAGTTGTTCACAACTAAATTGGATGAAAATACGAGGGTGTCATATATCTGAGCAAAGAATTACTGCCGCTGAAAAACGATTGGTTTCTATTACTCAGGAGTTACACATAAATACTGACAATTAAATGACCCTTCTCTTTCCCACATTTTCTCCACTGTCTCATGGAGTAATTGATTTGGGAACTGGCAACCGTAATCTTCTTTTCATTAAGCTCTGCTGCTGGCCCAGGACTGATAGTGACTAGCTCTTCTCTTTTCCTTAATTTCCATCCCATCTCTTCCCCTTTCTCTGGTTTCTATCTTATCCTCCTGCAACCCTTGATTCCACTCTCATCTAAACATATCCTGTTCCTCTTTCTTTTTTTGTATTGAAGCTTTCTGTTGTCATCCATTTATGCCTGCATTTTTTTTTTTTTACACTTTAGACACAGCACCATGAGGATGACAAGAGAGCTCTCAGCCGTGAGATCATTGTCCTCAACAACCACCTCATGGAGGCCAAGATCACCATCGAAAAGCTTAGGGAGGACAATGTAAGTTCAGCACCAAACACCTCAGCCTGTTTACAATGGCCAGGTAAGACCTACGGTGGCCTAGTAAGATGCAACAAGTGCTAAGTTGTCTTACAAGGCTATTAATGGGTAAGAATCAATAGTTCAGAAGTTATGACTTCATCACATTAGGAATGTTAACTTTAAGCCTTAACGTCACTTCAATCCCCTTTGTATTCTATTCTCCTTAACCCCCACAACCTCTGCCAAATCAATGTACTGAGATGTTTCTGCTTCGAGGCGCCACTGCAGATGCAGGAATTACTGCCAAACCAGTGGTTGCCTTACAGTGATTATCTTTAGATCAATGGGCGTCATTGTGGCAGCCTGCAGCTTCACACAAGGCCATGTGGATATTAACCCATGGGACCTGTGCCAACTGGTAGACTAAGTCTGGATCTTTGATGGGATTTTAAGGGTGCGCATACCCTCACTCTCTGTGGGCCAACGTAGTTCTGAGCCGCAGAATTTCCTGACAATCGTTTAGGATCCAGCCTAGCTGATTAGGGTCAGAGGTTGTTTGGAGTTGGAGAGTTTGCTCTCAGAAGCTTTTTACTTCAAGCAATTACAGTGGCAGTGAATGACTCTGGACTGATATACATCACGTTAGCTTTGTGTGGTGTGAAGGGATTTAAAGGAATCCCAGTAAAGATGCAAAAGGTAACTGATGCTTAATTACTAGTCTCATTAAAGTAACTATTGCATTGAATGTTCAACATTCTGGCCTGTAAATGTATTAGATGTATCATGACTTAACCGATATGAGATGAGGTAGTCAAAGCAATTCTCCATGGCAGGCTGAAACCTCTTAGCACCACTGAGCCCCCGAGGGAAACACACCACAAAGCTGACAAAGAAAGACATCAATCAAGTCCCCAACTCTTCTTTGTGCTGTCTTCAAACATCTCCCGCTCCCAATTGTCCGCCACGCAAAAAAAAATGTTATGGAATAAAACAGTTTGAAAAGCAGCCACTGTTAACTAGTGAGGGAATCCAACCCGTCAAGGAGAAGGCTTTGATGGTTGTGAGGGTCCTGTCGAGTTGACTGTGTCACAGAGGAGCACGGGTGCCAGGGAGAATAGAGCTGGTCGAACCGTCACATTAGAGTAAGTGGAGGAAACGAGAGAGAGAGAGGGTAAAAGAGCGCGCGAGAGAGCGAGAGAGAGAGAGAGAGAGAGAGAGAGAGAGAGAGAGAGAGAGAGAGAGAGAGAGAGAGAAGGGCTAGTGGGTGCATAGAGAGTGTTGAAGAAAGTGAGACACGAGCTTATTAGACTGGGGCCCTAGATAAGAGAAAATACCAATTCCTGAAGCCCCCTAATTATATTAGCAGTGACTGTGTCAGACGAGAGGAAGTTGTATTACAAACGAGAAAGTTCTGTGGGGCTAATAAGATTCTACAATGTCGTCTCCACTAACTAAAGCTGTCTCTGCCATCCCGGGGGACCCGAAAGAGAGAAAACAAGTTGTTTTCCAAGGGAAGGATTTGCACCGACGATTTGTTCCTACGATTGAGCCTTACACCCTTAAAATTACGGATGGAAAAACAATGCACACTTATAGAGGAATCAAAAACACTCGCATACACACTCAATTAAACAACAAAAATAACTGGGGGTTACAACAACCTATGGAGGTAAAATTCTATTTTGTTGCTTGACCTTGTATTACTTTTAGGATGTCAGAGTGGAACTACTTCCCCAGGTTAACTCACTAATATGTTATCTGAGTGACAGTGGGGAAACACTAGTGACCAGTTAGAGCCCTCCTTCCATTTCCAGGACCTGTACAGGAAAGACTGCAACCTGGCTGCTCAGCTGCTCCAGTGCTCCAAGTCTCACCACAGGGCCCACAAGATGTCTGAGGTGAGCCGCTGCCTTGGCAGTCCAGAACTTTCCCAGGCGGGTGTGTTACCACAAATGTTACCGCAAATGTTTTGGCTCCATTAAAAGGTGCTGTACAAAATTGTTGGTTATTGAGTTGTGTGTCAATTTTAGGGGCTACATTCAGATTGTTGACCCTGGAATCATTACCCACTCATCCCCTTTTAAAAATGATGCGGGTCTGTGTTAAACATGACTCTTTCATGAGGCCAGAATGCTCCCACTGATTCCTCTTCAAATGACAGCAAACAACAACCTCTTGTAAGCATAAACATGTTAAAAAGAAAATAATCATAGTTTCAGAAGCAGCACCAGTGCTTAGCCATGCTCCTCTTTGCATTAAGATAGTGAAAACATTTGACTGTTATCTTGGACCTCTCCTAGTATGGTTCTAATGTCTGCATCCTAGTCAGGCTTTCAATGCTCCTCAAGTGGATCCTTGCAGAGCGGTATAGACATGTCAGTGCCAGATTCCTCTGTATCTCCACTCAGACTGTTCTGTCTCAAGTGTTGTCTGCCTGGCCCCTCAATGTCACTCTTCACCTCTCGTCAATGACTTGTCTGTATAAACAGGGAACACTGCTCTCACAAAACAGAAGATGTGCACAAATATTCTACATTCACCTTCTGTAAATGACATCCCCCCCCAAAAGGGGTATTTACTTGGATTTGCTTTCGTTTCCTTTTATTTATTAAGGACAATGTGTATAGGAATACAGAGCTCTTTTTTTCACATACCTGGGGAAATTATAATAACCTTAGTTACAAAACCAATAGTCTGTTGTGTAGCAAAAGTACTATTAACGTATCATAAGTAAAAAGGGGATATAAGTCCTTCCCCTCATTTTAAGTAGAAAATCAATACACTGTAATTAAAAAATTTTAACAAGTACAACCATTAAGGTCTGTGCATCTGGCAAATGATCAAATGTCAGTAAGATGTAGGTTTCCATTGTCTTCCTGTTCTTAGATTTAGCTTCTGATTACCGCGCGTACCCTCATAAGCATTGATCAGTGCCTAGTTTGTTTAAAGGCAGCTCATTGTTCGTCCTATCACGTGTTCTCCCAACAGCTTTACCCAGCCCCTCCCAATCCATCCAATCCCAACATTTCCTCTGGGAGAAGCAGTCAGAGCCAAAAATAGCTCTGAAATAAAACTCACTGGTTATTTTATGCCAAGGCAAAATTCTATTATTTTCAGAGTCGAGTCAGTATTTTATCTTATTCTTTTCACAGCTGGATGTAAAGAGAACTGCAAGCACCACGGTTTAACTCAACTCTAAGCTGCTCCATGTGGGGACGATGTCTTCAGCGGTAAAGAGTATAAGGAAAGAAAGGATCAAAAGAGGAAGTCAATTAAGATAGTTAGATAAAGAAAGATAGAGGGAAAAAATTAAGGGGCCAGACCTTAGAGAACAAAAACAATGAAGAGGAAGTGAAGAAAAAAATCAGAGAGCAAATAAAGTGGATTGGTGTGACACAATAGAAGAGGGGAGGATAATAAAGGAGAGAACGAGAGAGAAAAATTGGCAAAAGATGACAGGAGTAGACCTTTCTGACCGTGAACTGCTATTAATAGCTAGTGAGGAACACGACACAGAGAACCAGTCTATATTTGAAAGGACCCCCCACTCCCTTTTTTTCCCTTTGGCTTTGAACCAATCCAAAGAAGAATACTCTACTGTAAGTGTGTGACTTAATGTAAAACTAAAATGTCTAAATATGCACTGACTTACTTTCTGGTGGATGGAGATCTTAAAAAAAAAGCTTAAGGGAGTAAATGGGCAGGAATTAAGTACAAAGAAAAACTCCCCTGCCGAAAGCACAACAACTTTGATGTCAGCGGATTTTCTGACAAGTTCATTAGAAAGGTGCGAGCGGTGTGAGTCCGACTGGGACTTTAAGCTGGCCTATTCAGTGGAGGGTCTGGAAAATAATTGACATTTCAATACCGGAACTATAGATTGGAGTCTAAAGGGAGAGAATGTTGCTAAAAATAACAGGCGTGTGTGCATGAAAAGATTTGTACTTTAAATGTGAAAATGAACGATTGCTGCTGGCAGCACTTTCTAAAGTTGCAGAAAATGTTACTGCCACGTTAAGCAAAAAAAAAACGAAAAACATTTATTTGGCAATCGCTGTCAAAAAGATTTGATGCAATCTCTTTCCCATCAGTCTCCATTTCGTTTCTGAATTTCTTTCTCTCCCAGCTTCCCATCTTC
The DNA here is from genome assembly GCA_036023535.2 of Galaxias brevipinnis. Classification (NCBI taxonomy): domain Eukaryota; kingdom Metazoa; phylum Chordata; class Actinopteri; order Galaxiiformes; family Galaxiidae; genus Galaxias; species Galaxias brevipinnis. The sequence goes on from JAVQIZ010082573.1 coordinate 15,897, forward strand.
CCCATTTATCTAATCTTTCTCAAATTCTCTCCCTACCATAAACTCTCTGTTGCTCTCTCTGACCAGTCTGGCATTGTCTCTCTTTCCTTCTCAGCTGCCTGTGGATTTCCAGGAGCGGGTCAGTTCACACATAGAGAAACACGGCCACAAACGTGGAGGAGGTGTTGCTGCCGCGATGTGCCACTCCCCTTACACTGACTCTGTGCCAACAGCCATCATTGCTAAAGTACTGGAGAAGCCTGAACCGGGTAGTAGCTGCCCAGTAACGCGCTCACCCAGTCCGCAGCCTCAGGAAGGAGAATTCCTGTCGGGCACAGGAAGTACTGACCACCTCCACCGGCGCGCAGTCTACAAGACCTCTGACCTGTACTGCAGTGACACTGCTCTTTATTGTCCTGAGCGCTGGCAGGACACAGAGCGCAGGCAGAGTGTGGACCTCCATGGCACAGCCGAGCTCCAGCTCCATGCCCAGAACTCCACCGACAGCAACCCGGATGAAGAGGCCTTCCACTCTGGCAGCTTTTCCCAACACGAGCCCCAGTCCTCCTTCCAGGATGATTTTGGAGCAGGGTCTCTCCCGGCCTCCAGTTCGTACTCCAGCTTCAGCGTGGCATCGGACGAGAAAGGGGGTGTGGGGGGAGGTTGTGGCCGAGGCACCAGCAGCACCCTCTCCTCCTCTCACCAGGCGCTCTATATGGACTGGCGGGACGAGCGCAAAAGCACTTCCTCCTATGACAAGGACAGCCCGTGCTTCCCCAAGTCACACAGCTTCCAGCACATGGCGCCACCTAGGAGCCCCCAGAACAGCAGCTCGCCCTCCTACACACGCACGGCGTCCTGTTTCAGTGAGCCGTACCATTCCAGCACTCCTCGGTTGGCTGCCTCTCACAGTATGGGCTCCACCTCAGGCTTGGCCCAGGCGCGTGGAGGAGGGGGCGACAACAGAGGTAGCCTCCAGGTGGCCGAGGAGGAACTGAGCAGTCGCTGGAGGCAGCTGAGTGTGGAGGACATGAACACCTTCTCCTCTACCTCTTCCTATCGCAACCTTGGAGGACGCGTCTCACCTTACAGCATCTCCGAGCACCACTTTGCCATGGGGCCGTCCAATAAGGTGAAACTGGGGCCCCTTTTCAGCAGCTTTCAGGAAGGGGATGATGTTTTTCACAGCCGGGTGCTGGACCAGGGTTTTGCTGTGGGGTCCCCCTCACCTAGCCCCAGTCCTAGCCCAAGTCCTAAACACCCAGGTTTGGGCCACCGCAAGCAGGAAAAGTCCCCAGCGCTGTACCGGGCCAAGGAGGACGGCCAGGAGTTGGAGCGCAGCTTATTTCACTCCAAAGAGAAGGAGAGTAGTGGGTTGGTGTCAGGGGGGAGCTCCAACAAGGACTATGTGAACCTGAATAGCTCAGCGGAGTCCTTACACCAAAGCTCCCTGGAGGCTTCTAGTCTCAAGCATTACCCCAGGGAGAGGCCTTTGCCCAGCCCCAGGCCAGGCTCCAGACCTCGGCCCAGCTCCAGCTCAGCTGCCACTTCTGGTCCTGCACTTCCCAAGAAAAACTCTCCAAGATACCAAAAATTTGGAAGCACCGGACTTACAAGGAAGGACAGTCTGACCAAGGCACAGCTTTATGGTACTCTGTTAAATTGAAGCCGAAAGCTATTATATGCATGTTGTTATTGATAATATGACTGTACTGTACTGCACATTTCAAAAGTCGCTTGTGGCCGACAGTTGGTATGATGAGAGTAAGATGTTGTTTTTATGTAATCTAGTAAAATATTTTTTCATGCAGTTCAAGTTACAAGTGTTTTTGGTTCTCCAATAGATATTATAGGAGACAGATTTCTAGCTTTCCAACAGACCAGTCACTAGTTAAATAAATGACCTTATAAGAGACATGCTCGCTGCATCCAGAGTTATGATGACTGTATTAAACAAGAATGGCAACAAAGACACGAAAAATGCACTGTTCTGTCATTTTTTGTAGCTGTACATATTCAAAGCCGGTATGATATACAACAAGACCATCCTTTATCTACAGAGCATAAAGCATTTTAACCTATAAACTATACAACCAATAAAAGACTATTTACAGTGATGGCAATAGCCACTCCTCAAACCTCCAAGCATTTTGTCTTAATTAACATGACGTTGTAACAAGGGAAGCAAGTAGCAAGTTATCCATTATGTATTGAACATCCAGCTGTCTGCAGGCTGTTGCAAGCCCTCTGTAGCCCACATTTTCTCTTGGATAAAATGCATGCTGTGTTATGAGTATAAAATAACTGAAAATTTGAATAGTGACATTGAATAGTGATTCAGCTGGACTAGCACCATTATTGTCTGACAACTTGTCGTTTAAGTGCCAATATTTGATAATACATAATGAATAGAATACAATAAAACAAATATTGGAGCTCTGCAAGACACAACTTAGTAACGGACTGTTAAAATAATGAGATCAAAATGCAATGATTACCATTGTATTATAATAGACCCAGTTTAGGAAGGTTCTTATGTTACACAAACAAGGTCGCTGAGAATTGTCCTATTGTCTATTTGTGTTGTGTCCTCAAACAGTAGATTAACATGTTGCTTCTTTTTACATAATTCAGTTCTACGCATGAAGAGTAAGCAGTTAATACAAGAACGTTGTAGTAAACCTGCCTTATTTCTATTTTGTGGAAGGAACTGATAAATTTTATACATCAGAGAGGTGTACATACTGTTTATGTATATGCGTAAGTAGATTATGTATTCACTGTGTACAATAAAGACCGGACTATACTACCAGCCAGATTCCTAAACAGCAATGATATTTTTTTTTGTCACTAGCTACTCTATGTAACTGAAACGCAAGCACATGTTTGACCAATGATTTGATTCATCAGTCAAGCATGGAGGGTGCAGGGGGAAGTTTGAAGAGTGATGGAATAGCTTTGAAGAATAATACATACAAAATGTTATAGAAACCCAGCAAGTTAAGCACATTGGGTCAACTATTCTTTTTATGCTAATGGTGCCCTTTATTTGAAATTCTTGGTAAAAAAACAAATAAAAAAATCCCTGCAGCCACCCCATTTGACACGATTCCTAGCTGGTGAGCTACACAAAATAAATGGAGAGCACCTCCATTTTCACAGTGGTGTCTTCCTTTAATGTCTACTCCTTATTTGAAGACTTATTTCACACTAACATTTCAAAAGAGGCTGACTATACTGCCAGTACTAAATACTGTGTGAAATGGTAATGAATGCATTGCTTGCTCTAGATTCAAGTCACTGGATGTTGTACACAGACAACTCTTACATGGACTCTACTGTTATCCAACATAAACTCATATAAAAATACATAGGTCATATCTCACAGAAGTTAAATGCCTGCTATATTTAAACCACACGTTTAAAATCATACTGTGTACAACTTATTTACACAGTATGCCCTGAATATTACCACTTGGGGATCAACATCTGAATCAGATTAAGAATGAAATAGATGGGGCTTCTATCTCTGTGCCTGAAATACACAATGCATTTTATTTATGGCAAATAATATGCTGATTCAGTGGTGCCACAGGGAACTAATTATCTTCATTAACACATTTCGATTCCCAGTCCTGTATTTATCTATAGAGCGGTAGATGAGTCTGGTTTGTGGACAGATATAGCTTTTCAATATTGCCCTATTGTAGTTAAGGCCAGGTTTACAAAGGTATTCCATTGGAAGAAAACAACGAGTGCTTTTACATGACTATTTTGAATTGTCAGTTTATGCCAATAATACGAGGACAACTGAATCAGCATTTGTTTTTATCTTTATGATAAGCAACTCGTTTTATTTTATAAAACGTTTAATGAATTTGGCTTTACATTCCGTTTTAGTCTGGGGCTTGTTCTTTAAAAACTGGGCCTACTTGTAAATGGAAATAAAACACGAGTGCTCATCCCCCGCCTGCAGCTATTGTGCCTAAATTGAACAAGCAATTTCTTTATTACTTTCCATTTATGTTTTTGCCTAATGAGGAGCCTAACTCAACAGTTAAGCACCTCTAAGATAGGCAAAGCTCTATGAAAAAGGTACTACCCCTATAAAGAATTAATTTAGATTTAGACACTACAGTGACTGCATGCAGCAGACATGGCCTTCTAACTACCACCCACCAGTATGAACAATAAAACATCCAACAACGTTTCATATTCATTTTCAAAGGTTGGATTTAAAATGTTAATTAGCGAATAAGAATGTGCTTTGTCCCTTTTAATTGTTGTGTGCCATGAGTGGACATCACAGACCACCTAGTGTTAACCTGCAAAAACTATTCCAATACCCAATATGAGGGGGAAAACCATTGTCAAGAGCTTGTGAGGAATAAAATCTTTATAGCTTTACAATTTGTCTGTTTGTACTCTCTTCTTCAAAAACATTATCAGTCTTTATTTTGTCTCTCTCAGTCCATCTCTTTCGTTGGTCAGTGGTCAGTGCCAAACTTTGATCTCTCCACTCCAGGAACAGGTCGCTGCTGTTGAGGGCAGCACAGGGTTCACGGCCACACACACACACGGCTGGCTGTGGGCAAGGATTGTGTGTAGCGTTCGAGTGTTCTGATAATCATAGAAGTGAGCAGAGCCGGTAGAACTCCCTGAAGCGAGGATAGAACCGTCCTGAGAAAACTCACAGTGCACAGCGTACCCCTCCACCTAAAACAAGGGAAAGCAAAGTGTTCCAAATTAGTCACACTGCATAGAGTAACCTTCTATCATAAGCAAACTTAAACTTAATATCAGCATAGTGAAAAGTTCTGTTAAAAAAAAAAGTTTATTTCATAAAAAGGACATCAACACACAACAATTTATTAAACACATTCTGTACCGAAACTAATTCAAAATGGAAAAACTAAGTTTATTGAACAATGATAAGTGGGAGAACAGCAGATCCTGTTTGGTTCTATTTTAAGAGAGGCCGAGTATTTCAGAGCACTATTTCGATTTTGAATGATCTGGTCTGTGACTGACACATCCTCTTTGCCTTGCTCAGTGTTGTATGTAGTCTAGCACTCAAGTAGGTTTGTTGTGGGGAAAGAGCTGCTAAGGACAGAGGAAAGACTAGAGGCTACAGAGATCAATGAGCTGTATGGATGACATGCACATATGTAGGTATGTATGCTGTGTGATGTCAGCATACCGAAAAGTAGGTATGCACCGAAAGCTTGGCGTGTGTGTGATTGCACACAAGCACGTCCGTAACGTAAAACAAGGCCGTCATGCACACTGATGTGGGTTATAGATCTGAGTGAGATATACTAGTGCACGCTATAGATCTGCCCAGCATGGCCACAGGGAAGGCCCCCGCTGCCCAGTGACCTTGTGTCCTTCATAGCGCCTCCTCTTGTTCATCCTGTAGGGCCGCTGCGAGGAGAACACAGCCATGTAGTTGCCGTTGGTCTGGGCCACAAAGAACTCCTCCACAGGGTGCCGGGCCAGACTGGGGCATGTGTACCTCTCCTATGGTCAAGAGGAAATGAGCACAGTGAGAAAGCGATATTAAACAACCAAGGGTCAATATCTAATTTAGCAGTACTGGCAAGGGTTGCTGAAGTACTTGTGAGCGATCAACAAGAGTTTTTATACACCAATGTCATTTACTAAACATATCAATCCCGCTTTAGAAAAAGAAAACATAGTACAATCAGCTGCACTGAAGATGGTAAATTAAATGTATTTTGCACTTGACAAGGTGCAACATTGTACACCACTCTTTATTGATCTGTCCAAAGCTTGACACAGTTGACCATGATGTTCTAAAACGTAGACTTCATAACTCAAGACTATGGAAGCAAGCACTGGCTTGGTTCTCAAACTACCTCAGTAATAGGTCTCGATGCATTCGACGCGGTCTATTTTCTGAAACTGTTGACAGATACAACAAATAAGTAAAAAGGGTCAGTAGATCAACCTATACAGAGAGACCCAATACAACAAAAGAAACCGAGCGCAGACTGTCTTACATGGTAGATCTGGTTGGACAGCCTGGCCGTCGTGCGGTAGTCCCATGCCATGAGGGTGCGCTCAGCCGAATCTCTGCTGACGGCGTCACTGCTGGTGACAAACTCTGCTCCACCGCTCAGGAACAGGATGGCCAGGGTCTGCTGGATGCCTGCCCGGTAAACCATCACTTTCTAGAACACAACACAGGGAGCAATGTCATCAATTCACCTTGAGCATACTCAAGGGCACTTTTAGCCCCACACGGCTACAGCAAGAGAAAGGGCTGGAAAAAAAATATTAAGCAAGAATACTACTATTGTTAAGGGGAACCTGTAGTAAACATAATCAGCCCATTCAAATTGGTTAGCTCCTCAAGTCATTGAGAAATATATTTTTGAATATACAAATGTAATCTCACTACACTGATTCCCGTGTGCAAATTAGATTCCAAGTGGCCTTTAAATGGTCCTAAATTAACATTTTGCACAGAGAAATAGATGAATAGATATACCTAGACCAGTGCCCTAAAAGTATTTTGTAATCTGAACAACTTTATGTGGTAAGATAGATAAATAAAATATGCATTTGATATTCATCACTTTGACCGGGGCACTTCTTGCACTCGACACTAATGGTTTGCATGACCTGGAAGGTTATCACAATTCTTTGAGCCAGCTTCCCGCTGGAGCTAAAAGCCCTAAAAACACTGCCCCGGGAAAGCTGTCAGGCCAGCAGGCTGGGCACCATTAGCTGCTCCTGGTTTACGGTCTCTGAAGGTAACCTACATTGACACCTACTGGCAGAACAAATCCCCTTCGCCCTAAACCAATCCCCCCAAGCCGTGACGGCATCAAAACAATTGCTATCTGTAGCTGTAGATTCATAATGTACAAACATTGTCAGTTGTAGCTTCAACTTGCTTGAGTTTGAGAAAATCCCAATATATCCTACACAGTTTCTATCCGTGTAATAGATAAAAGGTCTATTGACCTTGCCGCTGCGAGCATCCCAGGCGTTGACCTCCGAACTGTAACCTCCACACAGAAACACTTCAGGGTCACTGGGCTGAATGGCAAGGCACATCACCTTACACTGGTTCCCAACCTTCACCACCTGTTGTCCTGTGAAAATAAAGAAAAAAGATTTATAGAAACACAGAACACACGCATGTACCCATTACCCAAGGTTTTAATTCTTCAGATGTATCAAGCCTTCTGTTTAATGAAAATAGCAAGGTTTTCAATCTCAATTATGTTAGGTGTGCATAAAGGTTTTGTATAGACATCGTATGTAAATTATAGAAGTTACACTTGCAAGTGACCTGTGCAAGATACTTGACTTTCTACAGACCTGTCACACTGCCAACTCCTTAGGACATCCTAAATATAACAAAACATGTCAAGTTAATCAAATTACTTCAACGTGTATTGTTACTGTTCTGAATACAAGACTGAGAAAAGGCAATCTCCTTAAAAGTCTCGTCATTCCTTGTGCTATACACACATGCACACCCTGTTACATCACTGTCATAAAGTGGCCCATCCCCTTCTTTGATACAGAATATGCTGTGTCCTCTAAGATGATTACCCTGGACCACTTGAACTTCAAGGAGGACACTGATGCTGGGCCTTTTTAGTTGAGATAACCGTCACGCGTGTAAAACAGTGCGGTAGAACCCTTCATTTAACATGAAGACGCCTTCACTCCCCAGGGTTGAGAAAACTTGTGTCCAGCACATGTTCACTGATTGTATGCACGTACGTTCAGTGTGCAGTGTTGCCAGGTAAGCGCTCTTGTATGTGAGCCTTCTAACCCGTTCCCCCCGTTTCCAGGGAACATGGCTTTATGTGCTTCACTCAGCTGTAAAAGGATGCTCTGCTCAAACAGCCCCAATCCCTTAGCTCAGCTCAGCTCTGCCCTCCCTGATCCCCTCGTCCCTCCTGAATACTAGAGCCAGCAAAGCAATTACCCTGTCACTGTCCCATCACCATCCTGGGAAGGTTGTTGCCACTGTTACACACAGTCTGCCCAATACACCAGAGACTGGCGTGTGTGTGTGTGTGTGTGTGTGTGTGTGTGTGTGTGTGTGTCCGAATACACAAGCCAAACATCTATTGAAGTACACAACTTCCACTTCTATTCAGTCCATACTCATTATTATAAGCAGCCTGTGGCAACCACATCACTGGAATGCAGGGTTCGAGAGATGCTGAGAAACCCTTACGCAGCTCCAAGCAGGATGTTGTGATTTAAAAGACTATATTAAATACTGTAAGTCCCACATCCATGTATGTTACAGCCCCTAAAGGGTCCCCTTTGTGTAGAAGAAAATGAACAAAAAGGGCAGGGTGCAGTAATGCAATAACATAGACAGAATAGCTCAGACTGTAGTTTGAGTTGTCTTAAAACAAGTTGTAAGAGACTACTCATAAGGTTTGGAGTATTGAGGCTTGATAGAGGTCAATCAAACAGTAATTTCTCCTTCCCAGAAGTATGTTAACTAAAACAGTTTGCTTCGTTCATTCTATAAAAGGATTTATCGTGTGCAGACGATGTAATACATGTGTAAATCATTTTAGGATGTAGTATATTGCTAATTGCTTCATTTATAAATGGACTGTTTTGAAAATAAAGTTGACTAATAAATTACAAATGTGGTTATTTATAACCACATATATGATTTTAAACTCAAAAGTGAGCAGCCAGGCAATATGAATTTGACATTTCCAATCTAAAATTGAGGCAAGGAAGAGGAGAGTAAATTTGCTTCAATTGTGCCACATGCCAAATAAACAACTCTAGCAATCTGTCAGGGATTCTATTTACGGACGTATGAAAAAGTTTGACAAAATATGAGTTGTAGAAAAACGTATATTTATATAACTTACATAACGTCATACTTGTCAAAGCAAGCATTTTGTGACTAGTGCCCTTAACCATGTTCAGCAAGTGAGACTTCAAAAAACATCCTTTCATCTCACACAAGATTAAAAAAACAGCTCAAGATAAAAAGTTAATCTAAACTGACAAAGGGGTGGTGATAAAAAGAAGAGAAAAATAAATAAAAAAATGTTAGCTAGCGGCTGTCTTCAGCAAGCTTTTTCTTATTCAATTAAAGTGATGTAGTGCTTCAAACCAAAACATTGAGGGGCTTAAATATAATTAAGCCTGAAAAGAAGCAACATACAATTAATTCTGTGCAAAACAGTGAGGTCCTGCAAGGTAACCAAGCCAGACAAAGACAGTCAGTAGCCGTGTGGAAGGCTACGTATACAAAATATAACAAGTAAAAACTCAAGACCCAGTTGGCCCCCTGATTCAGGTCAGAGTTCAATGGTTAAATGTCTCTTAGCTCTACAACAAAACATACTATTATAGTTTACTCTTGTTTAGGAAAAAATCATCTAAAACTTTCTTCTAAGAAAAATGGCGGACTAGTCAGCTCTCCAGATCCGATCTCGTTGATCCAAAGTTTTTAAAGGATTTGTCTGCTGGTTTGTTCATGTTCTGCAAAGGATCATCTATCTTAATTGGCTTTCCCTGGGTGATACTTCAAGGAAGGGTTGGAAATCTATCATCTGGTTTCAAAGTTCAGGTTCGGGGAAAGGATGAATCCTCACCTCTCGCATAATAACTAAGGCCTCTTAACATTTTAATTACTATAATTAATCAGCTCAGCTGAGTTGAACGATAAGGGTAGACAGCTAGTTAGTAAAACATTAAAACGTGTGATCTTCCTAGTTTTTATATCTCCATATATGAGAACAGGAGATCACTCAGGATTCAAATAAAACTCTCAGATGAGTGGGTTGAGTCTTCCAACACAGGAAACTAGAAACAGATAGTCATATGTTTATTTCCACATCTATTGAAGCAGGAAAAATTTTGTTATTGAAATTTTCTACTATCTCATATAGACTTTCAACAGCCATGCCAGACCACACTAGTCGTATGGGGGTCATAGTACCTTGTGGCAGTTGTACCTTGTGACTTTTGTGCCTTGTGTATACGGATTTGACACTCAACCAAATATGTCTGTTAGGGCTACACTTCTGACTCAAACAGGTATTTTTCAAGTCCTTTCAAAACTTCGTTATTCACAAAGGTGAAGCAACAACACAGCAAAAGCCTCGACAGAACGCAATTATATAGCAGATTAAATCGTATTCCGTAGAGAAACTAGAATAAAGCTGCCTGGCACCCTCTCAGTTCCCTGGTGGTTGTTGGTTTTTGAAATGCCAAGGATGGGCAGCATCTGCCAAGGACTCGGAGGTTTGGACAGGAGTGCAAGAGTCCTGTCACACAGTTCAACCTGTCGTCGCCCGGAGCCATTGGGCATGTGTTCGTCTGCCAATCAGCCTGGCCAAGAAAAGCATTGAATCGAGCTGGCAACAGCTGTCACTTCTCATGAATGCACTTCAAGAGAAATTCACTTATTTCATCCATATTTTCCGGCATTAACTCTATTTGAATGGTGAACTCTCCATTCAGTCCTTTCTCAGCTTTTCACTTTATTTCAAACTCCTCTCTCCACTTCTCTTTAAGTCCTTATTTTCCTACTTTGGAGCCACTATCTCTGTCCATTGCGCTTACTATTTCCCATCAAGACGCACAGTTTCCTTCCTCTCTGCTTATCCATTCTACCGAATGTTAGCCAGCTGTGACAGTCAGCATGTGACCCAATGCATCAGAATATAGAATTCCATCCATTCATCCATCCATTAGCTATACCGCTTATCCTCTGAAGGGTCGCGGGGGGGGGGGGGGGGGGGTCGGAAAAACAACAAAAAAAAAAACAACAACGACCAA
>JAVQIZ010082608.1:0-13508 GCA_036023535.2 Galaxias brevipinnis
CTTTCAATGAGTTAAGGGCAGAAGTTACCAGGTGCTGCTCTCCGGCTAGAGAGAGTGTGTGAGAAGCCACTGTTTCAGCCTTCCTTTTAGCGCCGTCCCATCATTAACCCCCCCCCCCCCCCCCCAAAAAAAAGAAACCAACTACCACGGCTATGCTGAGAGGGAAAATGATTAGTTCAGCACTCTCTCTATTTTTCCACCCTCTCTCTCCCTATCTCTGACAGAAGGTTTCTTGAAGAAACAGTGAAATATTTATGCGAGCCACATAAGAGTCGCCAGCGCGCCGTTATTCAAGGCCCAGGGGAGCTTGCATTGTGCTCTCTGTTGTGCCCATCTAGTGGCGTATTTCTATGCCCCCCCCCCCCCACACACACACACACTTCCACACACACACAAGCTCAACAAATAAAGGCTCCTGCTGTCTTATTGGAGAAGCATTATGCTGGGAGTAGGATAGGAAGCAATAACTTATATCAGGAGACATGTGAGATGGGGTATATGCAAATGTTTTGCATTGTTATGCACCGTAGGATATGCAAGTGTGTGCCTGGGTGTGTGTGTGTGCATAGTAGCATGTGTTTGCACGTATTGCATCAAAATCATCTATTTGCTTGAGAGTGCAGGCCTCAGGTTTTATTGATATTGCAATGTAAGTTTCACTGATGTTGACTCCGGTGAGCTATTTTGAATATGCATACAGATCAATAAAATAGCAATGCCTCAATGATTGTACTCGTATAACCTGTATGTCAGCACCACATGAAACACACAGTGAGAAATGTCCAGGCAAAACATTATCAATTCCTGGCAGAAGGTGAGGTAGGTCAACACCCACATTTAAAGTATGCATTACTGCTGTATAGTATAGGAGGGTTTGTGGTTAAGGGCCTCCTGCATTTTCGACATGCAGACGTTCTCCCACATACCCACGCACACATACACACAAATGCGTGTGCACACACACACACACACACACACGCACACACTCACACACACTCACACATGTAAACGCTTTGTTTATTACAATCGCTTTGACACTCAATTTAGAACCTTGTAGACCCAGAACTCAGAACAAATCATTAAAATGCAATATTCCATGTTTGGGTCATGCAAGTTCCACGGTAAAGAGAACTACTGACACCAATTACCGTATCATTCACTACATTACCCATGGATGTAATATTTTACCCCCATCCTGTATCCGACCATGGTGCATGTAACACTGTTCCAGGTGATGTGTTAAGGTTTTACAGTTGATATCTGCAGGCCCTTGTCCTCGCTTTTGCAATACAGGCAACTCATTACTCATTGGATTTCACGTTGTAGTAAGAGTATAAAGTGATTGGCATTCGCCAACAACAACAACAACAACAACGTGGACTGGCGGCTAATGCAGGTCACAATAAAGGGTCAAGCTGTGAGACAAGCAGGATGAGGGGGAGGCTGTGGCGAAAGGAATGACAGGGGGACAAGCACCCCTTCTCAGAGGAAGATCGTGGGCCTGGTGTTAGAAGTGGTTGTGGTACCTAGTGTGAGAGGTGGTTTGAGGGGACGAGGTGAAGCGCAAGGCCACGCGCCAACGCAGCGGCAGCAGCAAAGGCATAGAGCGTCCATTCAAATCAGAGCAACGGCTGTCGGCCGTGTCGCAAATCGTGGCCTGACAACTACTGAGGTAGCGAAAGTGACACAGCCAAACCTCAGAAGATCAACCATGCAGTGAAGGTTTGGTATTTCAAGACAGACGCTTTGTAGCTGTCCATACAACAAATGCTTTGTTGGACTGTGCCGTGTCTTGGTGGTCTCTCCATCTCTTCACGCTTTCTCCACACACTGTCTTGTTGACACGTCAGACTGAAAAGTGCTATTCAGAGCATGAAGCTATAGACACGTTAGCAAAGGATTGAATGGATGAACAAAATGAAGGGATTATTTTACAACGGATGACAAGGAGCAGGAGAGGTGTGTTCTTTGTGACAGGTAAGATGTTATGCGATTTGAGCTCCATAGACATTGCCTGACAACAACACCCATGGGATCACTGCAGTTCCCAAGGGCCCTAATGTCTGCCTGAGTGGAGTTTTTGGAAAGGAAAAGTTGTAGTTCTGAATACAGTCATCCATTTTTATTTTATTTTTTTATAATAAAAACCTCAACTCAGTTTGCTGCAAATCTCAATTATGGCAACTTGCCTTTAATTAGAACCATAATGCTTTAGTAATATGATACAATATATTTTCTTGGAGAGGTGATTTGCCGGTGCTCCAACCATTAACAGTTTGATTTTTCCCCCATTATAATTTTTTCTAGTATATGGTACCTCACATGGCAGTTTGCACAGTCATTACCTAGCTATTGTAATCTAAATTTACCCGTGGATACCTAGTCAGATGGAAAACACTCATGGTTGCCTAGCAGCAATGTTATTCCCTAAAAGTGTCCTGTTTTATCACAGTCCCTCCAGTAGCTGACAAAGAGTCATTGAACGTTACCCTCATGTAACAGCCAGAGTCAGCCTACTGTGTTTGCCATTCGGAGATGGAGTGCTCTGTATTTTAGGAAAATATCTGAGCTGGCACATGCGTGCCTTTGAGTTCACAATCATGGGTAGGTTTACCTCGTGTCTACGTGTACATGTTCATGCATTTTTGTGTATGTTTGAAGCAGTGAGAGACTGTCTTTTTCTTCAAATTGTCTGGCACCAGCTACTCGACTGAACAGCCAATATATCAATATGACCGAGACCAGGGTTGATATAAATCTAGCTAGCCCCCCCCCCACCACCACACACACACACACACACACACACACACACCATCCCACCTCCCCTCATTACAATATCTGATGAAATTCAGAGAATCAGTATTACATTCAAAGCTAATCAGCACCTGATAAGCCCAAGTGGGATCCAGCATCTAAGAGAAGGAGAGCATGTAAGAGGACACGAACACACCTCATTTAATCAATGGTCCGTATGCTATCTGGGATAACCATTCAAACAGCTGCAGTCATTTTAGTGTCAAAAATCCGGCATATTTGCATAAACATCGTATCATTTAATTATGCGTGAGGGTTTTCGTATCTCACCCTGAGATAATGCTTTTGTAACGTCGATCTAGGATGATTACCACAATTGAAAGTTGCAAAAGTGTTATGTAAATGGTGTGTTGCAAAAAGAGGGGAAATAATTGAAATTTATGTATGCATTAACAGGTCCACGACCCATTGGGCTAGCGTAATCTCTCTGTTGTATATCATTATCTTTTCATATTAAGGCACTTTGGTGATTCAAGGTTTTAGAATCCACAAGTACTGTCCTATCTCAGGCTTAAAAGTTTCCCAAAAAATACATAACTATTTTATGTTCCCTTTTTCCTGCTGGAGTTATCATGTGTGTGTTTGTGTTGCTGTTGACATCAAAAATAGACAATGAGTAGACAGATTTACTATAGAAACAGCATCCAGTTTAATGGTGAGTTTAACTTGGTAATTATTTTTGCCAATTAGTATTGCTAATAGAGATAAAGTATACAAAAGCTTCCCACATATTGTTTGTCACTCTATGGTGGCTGACTTAAAATGAACAGCTTGAATCATGTTTAAATACAATTTATGTTAACATTGTTATTAAAATGGTCTTTTTATACAGGGGTAATCTACTGAGACTCAGACTAATCTTATGCAGCAGAACTAAATACCAGCATCTCTACTTTTGAGAAACTCTGCACTCTATCATTTTTGAACGTCCATCTAATTACATGTGGCAATGAAATGACTGCATACTATGTCTTAATAACTGATGAGACACAGTATATTCTATTAGATGAGTCAGTGGTAGGAGGATCCCTGTGTCTAGAACTCTGAAGTAGTTGTTGCTAGGCACCACCACACAGTTACATAAGGATTCAGTGCATTTCAGGACATATTTTCATTATGTGTCCATCAAATCATACAATAAAAGCCTGCTGTGTGCATAGGTTTGCGGTCAATTCCAGTAACCGATTTTTGGCTTTCTTTTTGTCAGAGACAAATAAAGTTAAGGACCTGAGCAATCTAAATAATTTTGAAGTGACTCAGTTTCTCAAAAGATAATTGGAAACTTCTGTATTCCTTTTGGTCCAAAACTCATTATTCACTGCATGGATTGTGTATTTGGGGTGACGTGAAAACGTTTTTTTATGTATTTCCCTCATGATGATTGAGGTCTATTTTCAAAGGCAATGCTGTCATGAATAGAGATTATTCCTCACGTTTGTTAGACACTCGAGTCAAAAAAAAAAAATTGCCATCACATTATTTAAAATGCATATGCACAGTGCACCTATTCGTAAAAATGCTGTTTACGCCAATCCTTATGCCGCATGCAGAATGCTTCTTGTGCTAATACTACTATCCTGTCATTTTGACTGTACTTTAAACTCTCTGGAACGTGACTGTATTGATTCCTGCTGTTTGCTATGTGGACAGAATTGATCATAACAAGTAGTGAAGGCACATTAGAATGGCCTAGAGGACATCAGATCCCTCCAACCATACCTGTCCACACAGTAGCTCTATTCCTGAAACCTTGCAGTGCCGTTATGTGCCATTTTTACAGAGAACTGTCCTTGCCTGAGTACCTATTCGCTGACTTGTTAGATAGTATTGCACGCCACATCAATCATCGACAAAAGACTGTGGTCACAATTGGCAACCAGCATACTTGTTTTAATTTTTTATTTTTTTATCTCAGTTGGCATCTTCAAAGCACTATTCCCAAAGAGGCAGTACTGGGATATCTGCCGGACCCCTGATCGATGCCCAGTCTGCATCGACTCTGAAGCACCCAATCCAATCCACTCAGAGGCACAAAGCAATTACAAATGGACGCAAATGGATCAGAGAAGAAAGGGCTGTACAGCACGGCCGCTATATGAATTTGCTTTTAAGCTGAAAGTAATAGACCTCATGGCTCGATGTAAATTACATTTTATAATGTTTTTTTTTTGTAATAATTTCTCGTGTCCTGAATCTAGAGGAACCTATTTGGCTCTCTCTGTTTCTGGTTGGCACCGTAGGGACAAGATCCATCTCTCAGTGTTCACAACCCATTATTAGAATGTGGTGAGGCAAAACTTTGCTCTAGGTATCTCTTTACCCAGCCATTGGGTTTATTTAAATCAATCTAGAACTGAAGGAAAAATTACGAAAAACATACAGACACACTGCATATACTTACCTATCATTCTCGCAACTCACATCAAAGCTCACCACTCAATGAAAATTTATCGGCATTTTTAGGACACTTTCATGCAATGTGTATCAATTATCTATACCTATACATAAATAGTATATATATATATATATATATATATAGTAAGATTGGGAAAAGAAAGACAAGATAGAGCATGACCTGCAATTTAAGCAGCTGTAGTCTCTCGCACCCACACAATTCCCCATCAGTCACACATAGTGCATTTGAACAGTATAGCACCATGGTGACACGCAACTCCAGTGGAATTGTTTTAATCTTCTCCATACCATCTGCGTGTATTGCAGTGGACCTGACCTTAACCTCTCTTCAGCATGCTGCTCCCAACCTATGCTTTTTTCTTCTGTGCCATTAAGGAAGGCACTTAGCACTGTCCCTCCATCAGAGTGCAGAATGGTTCTCGTGGGGGTCAAAGAAGGAGCATAGGATGCATTTCTTTAATAACCGAGGGAAATATAGAACATTAGTGTGTAAGTCTTCTGAGCCACATCAGAACACTTTATAGAAGGTATGTAGTATATAAAAAAAGGATTACATAACACAACTTGCTGTAAAAGGGAAGTTTGATATGAGATGGCTGAACATTTGTCATATACTGTTGGTCCATCCATTGTAAATACTTACATACCAGTTGCTTTATAATTGGAAAGAGGGGAAGCAATGAATTGCAATTTTTTCTATAGTGACTGTTTATCTTTTGGTACTGGGCTCAAAACCAACAACAACCCCACAACAACAACCGGTGTCGCATCCGACGTACTTGAATGCCGGGGGTTGAAATTGGAAAGATCCAGGATCCCTCGCGCGCCGGCAGGGAAGTGGCATAATATCAGATGTTACGGTGACCTGGTGGGGATCACGTGGAGGAGTGCTCCACAGTGGGCACAATGCTATCCACACTCATTTTCAGCACCGCCATTTTACCGTGGCGCTACCTGTAATGAGGCAATCTAAAGGAAAATGCCCTTTAAACTTTTTCAATCGCCACCTATTGGGCTCGGCTGATGAGACGCTTCTGTTTGTCTCTTCTCGCCACATGCCTCCCTCGTGTTGCTCCCTGGCAGGGAACACTTGTACAGTTTAGAGTGGCGAGAGAGTGAGGGGGAGAGAGGGAGAGGGAGAGAGAGAGAGAGGAGAGCGTAGCAGACGGCTAACAGAGACGCAAGGGTATCCTTGGACATAATGGAGTGTGTTTGTGTGCTTGTTATAGATGGTGAACCGGGCGAGGTAATTTATGTGTTTTTTGCATGGAGACAGATTGCTACTTCTCTGATTAACACGTTGCATCTCTTTCAGACACCGTTAATGAGTGGTCGTTGAGATGCCAGTCTAGCCAGCTTTCTAGACTTAAGAGAGCAGAGTGCCTCTCATAACCAAAGGTATCTGCTATTCATGACCTGCACGCTATGTGCATCCTTATGGGATCCTATTAGTGAGCTACTTGTCTTTGCTGGAGGCTTTGAAAACCGTTTCAGGTACATTTCGGATGCTGCCAGAGATGAAAGGCTCAAAATTGTGTCTTGTTTTCCTGTTCTATTCTGGTGGCCGGAACATTATCTTGGACTCACCTTCAATTTTTTTTCCTTTGAGCAAATGTATTATGTATGTCAACCTTAATTCTTGTAGGCAGGCAACTTTTTCATCTTATTTTTGTATTTTTAAATGGCATTGGATGGGTCTGTTTTGCCGTACGACTAATGCAATATCAACGACTAAAAATGCCAAACATGCTCTTTATCGAGCGCTCCTCTAAAAATACCCGCTCGTCTCTGAATGTCCCTCTGGAGAGCAGCTATGCTCCATGCAGGAGTGTGGCTGAGTGGTAAGGGAGACGTTTCAGGACAGGGTGTATACACGGTGCCATCGGCGGCATTCTCTCAACACCAGCACTAAGTGCCACGCTGAACTCTGCCTAGGTGGGGCATAAAAACACAGCAAATAAATGTTTTATTTGTTTATTCAAATTCAGTAACTATAAGCACAGGCCAAAAAGTGCAGCTCTGGTTCTTGGCAAAGATGAGATGACTTTAAACGTGTCACGTGGTCTGAGAGTAGTTAGGTTTCTTCAGCAGGTATCTGTACTACAGGTTTTCACAGAACTCTTTTTCCAGAACCTTCTAAAGGAAACTATACAGCGAGACTCAATGAGCTGGTAGCGAATGGGTACGGCAAGTTCCGACAATCATTTTTTGGTAACATATTACATCACATCCTGACTGGAAGTTGTTTTAATTATAGATATTTTTTAAATCTTAACGTTTGCTTGTGTAGAAAAAGCTTGTTCCACTGCTCAATCTCTTTGTTGTATGTAGATCTTTTGTTCAACCCCCCCTTCTCCTTTTTATCAGCAGCCCATTGATTAAGGTTGATTAAGTCAAATCCACACCCACCAGCCCGTAGAAGAAGGAAGCAGCTCATCAAAAAGAGCACTAATCAAGTACAGCATGATGGGAGTTATCAGTTAATCATGCATCGCCTCCCATACTGAGAAGTAAAGTTGAATCTTTCTTTGTTTTGTTTTTTTATTTTTTCATTTTACAAATCTAGATTTTTAATCAGACAATTGAACCTCTGCTGTTATTTTCCATGTCTGTGTGGTTATGCTTGTTGAATGGCTGTCAAGAGCAGGTCAGGGACACTTTGATAGCAAATGTTGGAAAACATTGCTGCCGCCTATGGAAAGTTTTTTTTCCGTCACACAGTTTTTTTTTCTTCTTCACAACACACGAGGGGTGCTCTTATGAATGTTTTATGAAATGATAGCTTCATATTTCATACAAGTGCAGCAAGCAAAAGTGCCACCACATTTTGTTTGTATCATTGCAAACAGAGCTGTACCTATGGGACATATGTCCACCTAACATTTGTCTGATGCTTTTATCCAAAGCGACTTAAGAGTCCCATAAGTGCACACATATTTAGTTTGAGCATCCCCAAAGGGAACTGTCCCCTTATATGGGACATTTAAAAATACACAGGCAACTAAACCATATTTAGAATGGATTTGGGTTGAGAACAGATATGCCATTGGGGTTCTCAAGTGGGAATCTTCCATTCTGGATGTTTTGTTCATTTGATCCCACGGGACCTCTGGAAGGCTGAGAAATGACGTCTTAGAGCTACCCCCCTCACTAGCGGCACGGCCCGCTAATCCAAAAAGAAAGAAAGATTGAATTAGGGAGGATGGGAGGAATGGGTTACAAACCTGGGTTATGGGGGTAAAGGTTAGGGTGAGGGCAACCTTTTGGTATTTCTGTAGGCTTGGTAAAATCACACTGAGCAGGAATGCTTACTTTTATACTTTTGTTGTAAGATAAAACCACTTTCTTTGGTTTTTCACAGCATGATGTTCTTTATTTTGTCACCCATGTTGTAGCCGTCCTTTCAGGCCACAGCCACTGGCTTCTTCTTTCTGCTATGTCTATGCTTTTTTTCTAGTTCTGTTATTCTCTCCTGAAAAACCTACTTTGCCTATTTCTCACAAACTGGTTTTACCACCAGAAAGCCTGTTAAAAAAAGGAAGTTGTTATGTGCATATCTGACTGCATTCCATTACAGAAATATAGAAAAGAAATATATAGTGTGGATATTCATAAACTAATATAGTGAAAATAAATGATAAAATGGTTAAATGTGGTTTATTTGATATTAAATAATTTGTTCTGCTTTGAAGCAGTTGTTGCTTTTTGCCTCGGGATGTTTGTTAACAACCTAAAATGGCTGAAACAGTGCTTTCACCATTATGCCAATTTTCTCTGTCTCAAATCTCTTCCACGGCTTCAACCCAATAAACACACTGAAAAGTACAACACATGCCCCCATTTGCCAACAGACAATAGAAAGATTGTTGGTACATTTGATTTATTTACGTGTTTCTGTTTTTGTCCGTGTGTTGTTTTGTGTACTCTGTTCCGATGCCTGACTCACATGGCCGTTAACAGACTGAACACATGGCGGTAATTGCACTTCAGGCCACCACTGATTACTTATTGAGGTTGGACATCAAATAAAAACGGCTGTCTTCACCCACCTTCTAACTTATTAGCAGACTTTCCATGCAGCCAAGGTCAGTTGAGTCTTTGGGAAGAACAGAGAAAGAGACCAATGGTGATGAAGAGGACCACACAAGACCATGACACAGTGAGAGAAAGAATGCCAAAGTATTTACGACAGCAATGACCGAATCACATGACATAGCAGTTGTATTGTGTATGTTGGGAACACAATTCCATCATGGAACGTAATTCTAGCAGTTTTAACAACATTGTCTTTATAAAGACTATGAGACAGCAAAATGTGCAGTGTGAAATACTAGTTTAACGGAACTGAAGAACCTTATAATGGTTGTCAAAAAGAGACTACATTGTCTATATTGCTTTGACAAGTTTTACTATCGTTTCGCCAACTGCCTGACCTGGCAACCTTTATGTTCACTCTTAACAGAAGATCTTCCGTTGGTTTGTCAGCGAAGGCTGGAAGACATTCTGAATGAGATATTCTCACATTCCGGGTCAATCGCGGACAGACAACATAATTAAGAGCTTTATCCACCCTCGCAACCACCTCAATCTCTTACTCCCATCTGGAAAACAAGTCTGTGTGTCACTAACGGGAAAGCCTCCGTTGATTTTTTTCGGAGAGAAAATAACAGGTATTACAGTAAAGAAGGTTTGTTCTAGTTCTAAAGCTGGGTGTCTTAAGACAACACCTGAATGCCCATAGTGCCATGGGTGGTTGCAGATACTTTACAATGTGCTGTATAGAAATAGCACAGTCAAAACTCTCCATCAGCCATGTTTGATATGCTGCTTCTCCCTATAGCCCCCCCCCCCCCCTCTTTTATCTTTATCTCCTTCTGTCTCACTCTCTTTATCTCTCTCTTTATCTCATGCATCGTAATCTCTATCACTTTGTTATGTTTTCAGAGTGGCCAGTGCTTTCCCTGCAAAAATTCTGCCGCTTTTGAAGTGGAGCTCTTTTAAATAGCAGAAAACCTATAGAAATATGAAAACATGCGTGGTGGGCTCTTTTCTCTCAGATATTAGAATCCCTCCATTGAACAGACCTCCCGCCAGCTTCTCCACAGTCCTGAGTGTTGCCATTGTGCAACGTGAATTAAAAGCAGAGATCGAAAGTTGCACAGTGTCCCGAAGACGCGTGTGCGTGTGCATGTGTCGGCATGCAGGTGTTCACGTTGCATGTTCTAAGAGCAAGACTGATTCACTTCCAAATTCCACGGCACTTTCGATAGAATGATGAAATAAACCATCAATGTTCCATTTTTTTTATCCGTACTGAACAGCCATTACATGCACATGAATCCCAATAACTGAAGCGAGGTTGACAGGGAGCTCGGCCTTCTGGGAAACACCAGAGAACTTCTTCTTCCATCTTGTGGCGCTCTGTGACGCCGGCCGGTGACGAATAGGCTACAGTTAGGCGAAGGCGCGGCAGCAGCTGAAGCAAAACAAACACAGCAACGACATGAAAGACAGCAAACAGGACAGGCGTCCCCCATGGGGCAGAGGTGCTGATTGAAGGTGTGGAGATGCACTTTAAACACTGATTTATTCTCCCCCCCCCCTTTTTTTCTCTCTCTCTGCCTCCCCTCCCTCCATCTTCTCCCCTTTTCCCTCCTCTCATAGTGAGGGGAGCTCTCCAGATACAAACACTTGATGCACCTCATATGGGGCTACGAGGCCGGGATACATAAGGACAATAAATAAATAATGCATGCCGTGGCACACAGACCCCTTGTTGAGCCCTTAACATTGCCAGCAGGTATATTATGACTCATTACTTATGCATGATCCCTCCTATGGAAAACACATCCATTAGAAGTGATTGCAATTTTTTTTGTGGGTTGATTATTAGATTAGTCTTGCCATCTATTTTTGAAAGACTTGAAATATTGTGAATCACTGTGTTTCTGTATAAGCTCTATGTCCTCATGTAATACTTATCATTGCATATGTTACCTCAAGGAGGGAAATGGGGCTCCCTCTGGTCGGAATGAGGCATCTGAGAATGCTCCCCGGGCTGCTTCAATTAACTCCGATTAAGGAGGCAATTATCTTCAATATGATAGAGTATCTATTTATGTAAGGAACGGATGCCTTGCCCTGTTTATGGCAACATAAAGGACCCCAAATAAATAAGTCCAACATGAGACTGGCATTTCATTAACACACAAAAATTAATCTCCCGAGGTTTTTTTTTTATTTATTCTTTTTGAACAGTGAGGGCTAATGTGGGAAATATTCCCGCAACCCTCATTGCACTCATTATGCTCACAAAACAGCTCCTTCTAGCTTTCTGAAATGGGAATTTCAAATGAATCATTCTGAGCACCGTACAAAATCAAAAGCAATAACTGCACAATGGTCCCTTTTAACCCGCTGTGCAGACTGTGCAAGCCATTCCATTTCCATGGTGCATTTACAGAGTAAAATGAGAATGACTTCCGCACCTCTTTTTAGATAATGACACTGAGTCAGCCTGTGAAGAAAAAGGCAGAGGAAGGGAGGAGACATATGCTATGTTTAACCCAGCTGTCACATCTACAGATAAGAAGGAATATGCACCATTTGCATTAAAGAGACGTCTTTGGGGGTAAAATAAGGCGATGGAATGAAACACTTGGGAAACGAAACCCAGGGCTCGATTTCTGTCTTTCTCTCTCTCTTTCTCCTTCTCTCAGTCTGTCTGTCATTCTGTCAATCTCTCCCTCTCTACCTCATACTATATATCCGTTTCTCTCTCTCTCTCTCTCTCTGTGTCTGTCAGTCTGTATGTCTCTCTCCATCTACTTCGTTGGTGTTAAAGTCATGCAGAAGCTTGTCTACTGCAGTGAGCTTCAAAAGCTCGGTACGATACCAGGGGTGAATATCAGTTCCCACGTTTTTTTTTCCTCTTTTTCTGTTGCTTTCCCCCCTTTTTGAGTCATTACACAGGAAATAGAGAGCAACAGGAACTGACAGGACCATGAGGTGACAGAGGAACAAGTCAGGGCAGAATGTCAGAGTAAGTCGACGAGACACACAACTGGGGCCAAGACAAGACATAGATAACCTGGACCATTTTCAGAGACTATTTTGCTATTATTATTTGAGAATGAGTCTTAGATGGAACATTGGGATACTACACCAGCACCTTTATGCTACCATGCCGGAACATATACTTGAAGTTATGGCAAGTATTTCATTTGAATAGACCACACTACTATGAGTAGTAAGGTTGGTTTGGTTGCAGCCAGCTGGCTGGAGTGGTTCACAGTGCTACAATATTGCAGGGTGGTGGTTTCAAATTGTTGTGTAGGTGATTTAGATTTGTTATTCCTAACCTTAATCTCATCCCTAACCTTAAATCCTTAACCTTACTATTGTATAAAAAAATTCAAGCTCTCCAAAGAAAAGCTTGTTAACCTGCCATAAAATTATGTGTTTATTCCATTCGAACTGACAGCTCCTAGTTTTCGTTGTGTGAATTACAAAAGAAGAATGAGATCACTTTGTTAAAATTTGCATTAATTCATGCAACTTGAGGGCTCCTATTATGTTACAAAAGGAGAAATAGATCACATTACATTCAATAAAATGAAACACTGAGTTTACGGATGATGTGAATAGGATGGAGAATACGTATAGAGACGCAAACAACAAAACAGGGCCTAGAATTAAACCGTGGTGCAATCCAAAATCTACTATTTTCATATGGAAAACTGAACTTTTTTAACCTAACACAAATGGCCTTCTTTGATTGAATAAAGTTGTTCACACCAGGCAGGAATAATTTGTCTTAATTTGTCTCTATACTAGAAAAAAGGTTACTTGAGTTTGTGTCAATATAAGGAGTGTGGTTAGATTTTTGGGATTGTCATTCATTTCCAATTTATAAGAGTATAAAGTATGCAGTTACTCAAAAAGATTCAATTCAAAAGTGAAACATGAAATCATGACACACTTTCTGAAGGCAAGGTCAAACAAAGCATAATTCATCAAATATATGAATTTGGCAGTCATCCTGAAATGTTCTAATCTACGTTCTTTCCCTACGAACCACATAAGCCTCAATTTCTACTGGCTAAATTCTGACAATTAAACATTTTATGAATAGAATAGCCATCAGCAACGGAAAGATACATGCCTATTCTAGTCCTTCCAATTCTGTCTGGCAGGGTCTCCTCTGGGTTCAGGCCTAAATGTGGATCCAAATGGCTAGCACCTAGCAATCAACGCTTTTTTCCACGAGTCATCTCTGT
>JAVQIZ010082664.1:0-38574 GCA_036023535.2 Galaxias brevipinnis
ATATATATATATATATATATATATATATATACATATATATACTATACATAATAAACTATACATTGTTTATATCACTTGTTTATTTTATGTTTTACGTAGTCACATTGTACTTTCTTCAAAGCACTGTTACATTGACTCATGAAAGTGCTATACACATTTTATTTTTTGACTGATTGATTTATTGATTCCCTAAAATACCTTTCATGTTAAACCATCTGTAATTTCCATATAATGTAAGACCATTTATGACAATGATTTTATTCAACCATGACTAAAATGCATTAAACATGCAGTCCCTTATACAAATATGAAGGCATGTCAAATAACAGACGTGCAAACTCATGTGAAATAATAGGGAAAAGAGATCAAATTGTGACAATGAGAATCACTCTGTATAGCCTGGACCTGGCATCTAGAGAAGCTGAGTGACAGTTAATTGAGATTATGACGACTGAACCCGCCCAGTTTGATCATCAACAGGGACAGATGACATTTCCATCTCCAGATCCACTGTTGAGAATCAAGCGTGCCGACATGAACTAAAAGGGAAGCAAGGCTCGGCTGCGCTCCTGAAAGACAATGGGCCGGTTGTCTGCATGACAGGTGCCAACGTTAGCATCTGCTTTGCATTTCATTCAGAAAAGATGAGCTTATCAAAAGGTGAGAATTCCATTTTCTTAAAACACAAGGTCATCTGATTGAGAACCATTGGCATTAATAATGTATGTGTTAAGTTTCTGGACAAGTCACTCAAAATTTAGGAAATATATGACAAAAGACTGCAATGCGATGGGAAATCAATTATTTGCCGTCCCACAGGATGTGAGACATGCCCAGACAGCATTCCTAACTCTTAACTGAATTCTATACCACATGCACAGCTCTCCTACCAGCAAAAACATGTCCACATGGCTGCATGTATTGAAGATCAATGCATATGGTTAATGAGACTTGCTTGAAGAAGAGCGCAATTAGCCCTATGTGAGAGATGCCCTTTTGCACCCAACTTTGGACCCAAGCCACACAGAGTAAAGGAGCTGTGTATTTTCCAATTTCCAAGGTAGCAGCGCTGCATTCTAACCATTACCCAGAGGGCCATGTGGTGACCTTGCCAGAGATAGAGGTGAACCTTGTCCATCTGAACCAAATGAGCACGTCAGGAACCATTTTGGCCCCACTGGTTCCCTATTTATGCTTGCTGGGTAGAAACCCACAGAAGGTGCCAAGAAGATGATAAGAAAGACTGAATAAAGACGCGTATATTAAGGTTGGAAGTAAAGACATCATGCCTCTGGTCTGTCTCTTTTCAGGTCTGATTATTTTACAATACATACAATAATAAATAAACAAGTTTTAATAATATGCAAGGTTTATTATTTGTATTTTTATCCAACACAAACTTATATTAGAAGTCTACCTATATATACATATATATATATATATATATATATATATATATATTTCTTTTCTTTTTTTACATATATATACATGTATATATGATGCTGGATTGAAAGATTGGTTGTGAATTACAGTATAGTATAAGATAATATATAAGATAATATAGTCTTTGCTGTTTGGACATAGACATCATGAACAGTTATCAATGAACACAAAGAACAAAGTAAGAGCCTCTAATTTTTAGACTAGATATTCGTGATCTATGAAGCCACAATTATGCTATTACCAAAACATGAGTTTTGAAGAATATGTAAAACAATACATTATAGCACATGAAACACTGCACTATTAATGTCTGTTGATCATTGTGCTGAGACTATAGGTTTGTTTGCTTGTTTGTTTATTTGTTGTTATATGTCTGTGCAGTTGAACACCAGCCTCATCACGGCTCAGTGGGTCTGGCAGAGGCTTAGGGCGAAGGTGACCTGCCAGACTCCTCGGCTACGCATCGACCCCAGTCGCTGATGTTAAAGAGCCAGCTTGTCTCAGACAGATCAGAAACGGGTGAGCTTTAGAACCTGCTGGATGTGATACAGAATTAATGTGACAAACAGTGTGAACTGAGTGACATTTCCCTCGCCACGGCCCAACAATGAGGGATGACCCATGCTCCGACAAGGGCACACACTATATAATGCGACAAAATCCAGGGGGCTTAACTAGACGTGCGAATCCCAAAGGTTTTCAAGTGTATCAGCAAATGTGTGTATGAATGTGTGGACAACCCTATAGATTTCCATTTTAATAAAACTGGCACGTACTTGTTCACATTGTCGCCTTGCAGGGCTAAGTAGCAGCAGGGTAAGATTAGCCTCAAGGTAGTGGTTTGAAACATTCAGCTGTTTGGGTATTTACATCATTATCTCAGTTGGGGGGCTTGAGTTGTCACTGATGAAAAAAATTTAAATTATGTCTCGCTGGGAGCGTCTTTGGACATTGCCAGCTGTGTTGTCACAGAGCCAAACAAACTTAGAAGGAACAGCAATGAGGGGAATTGACAGATAAAATGAATAAACAAGGCCAACAATATTGACCAGTTAGGATTGAGTGACAAGTAATAACATTTCAACATCTGGCCCCCAACACAATCAACTGTAAGTCAGTAATAGATTGTTGGCCTAAGACAAGCATTTTCTCCATCCACCTAGGACTGAGAGTTCAAGCTCTGCACACAAAACAAATAATGGGTCTTCTGAGGCAATTAAATAATATCACTAACACTTCTATTTTCGAACCTGCCATCATTATATGTCCATATATTAAATATGACCTATGATGATGATAATATAATATGATAATATATGAATAAATGCATTTATTTTTGGAGCAAACAAGGATGGGAGGGTTAAGTAGGATATTTATAATAACCCAAATATTTAACTAAATCCTATTCAGTTCTAAGGCATCTGCAGTATAACTTTCTTACAAGCTATTCATTGTGCATATTTGTTTTCTTATGGTTGCAGAAAAATGTTTAGGCTCCAAATCAAGCATAAGTTGTTGTGACTGGTCTTTCTCCTCAACAAATGTGAAGTTGTTTAATTTGATCTTGCAATAACCTTTCTATTGTGAAATACAGTCACTGTGACAACCATATGTTTTAAATTTTTTTAATCTGACATAAGAGGTATTGGAAAAAATGGGTGACATCTGTTTTCAAACCAAATAACGTAAATGTCCCATAAAAAATCATCAACTTCCATGATGGAACTTCAAACAGCTCCTGTCAGTAACACAAAGACCTGGTTATGTTGGACCAAAAGTGAAGTTCCGCTAAAGGCCCCCATTTGACAGCAACTATATAGCGGTCTGAGCCCAACAGAGATACACTTGAGATGAGATTGTAAGTAGACAGTAAATATTTAAATATATTGAAAGTATTCATGTGTATGTTTATATCACGTTCATTGTGGAAATGGAATACAAAGTTGGGCACATAGTGGGCATTGCACACATGAATAAATACCTAGCAGACTAACATACATATTCATATAATCATTTGTTATGCATGTAACCAGTAGCAATTAGTCTTCTTTTGGAATATCCAGATGCATGATGATTATATTCAGAAAATGGCCTTCAAAACACCTTTATCTGCCAACATTGTTAATGTTTTTGCCAATGACCAAACGATCTCAGACAGTCATGTTGTAAAGGTATACCTCATCCAACATTGCTTGTTGGCTGGACACAAGCAGGTGTCCAGGGACACACTTTCCACAACAGACAGCCAACACCTGGTATAAAATGACCAGGTTACCGATTATTTCTTTTTCTACAGAGCATATGGGGATGTTGGGGAGTATAAATCGAGTCCATTCAGGCAAACGTATTCGTCTTAAACATTTATTACACGTTAATAAAGTTAAATTAGGCATGGTAAATTCTGCTATTTTAGCCTCTCTGCTATGGTTCAGGTGACAGGGAGCACACATTCTTCAGTCCTCAAAGCAGCAGACCCAACCCGCAAACTATGTGTACCATTCACTACTAATTACATATACTACGCGCAACTATTTCCCATGTCCACACTACACCCACTTGGTGTCCTAATTTCTCAGCGGCAGGGATTTGACAGTGCTTAACAGCACTTACCAACCTGAACAATTGCCTAAGCAGGCCTTTAACGGGGTGCTTTAACATGCGCATGAAAGGATGCGTACCACACTCATGTTGCACATTAAACAGGCGCTTCCTACACTTCAATTGTGCTTTGACATGAGCTACTACCCTAGAGAAAGGATGTCAGTCTCTAGTGATAGTCAGCAACTGTAGATATACGCAAAGGCAAGAAACCACAGGAATCCTGGGACCATGGGAAACAATCGACCTAATGAAAAATCGATGTGCGCAGCGCAACGACCCAGTCTCTTAAATGTGTCAGGATTGACCAGAAATGTATCCTGAAAACACACATCTGCTAGCCCTAGATATGACGTTTGGAATCTAAGTAGATGATCATTCTACTCATCAGTATCAGTTATCTTAAAATTGTTTCTTGATCCTCCAAACATGCTGTTCAGAATAGATGCCCAGCTAGAGCTGCTTTTAACAAGACCCGACAAAGATGCCCCAGAGGGACGCCAGGGAAACATTAATCCCCCAGACGCTCCCCTAGGGGGACAGGTACCAAAAGGTAGGATCCTAGCAGGTAAAGTCCTTGCAGTCAGAGGCCATGGTCGATGGACCGGTCGGGGACGTGGGCAGCCCTTTGGATTAAAAGTCGTTCTTGGGAAGAAGAGCAAGTGGAGCCCGGGCAGCCCATCACCCCGCTGCCAGGCCAGGTGAATGGCAGAGAGGCTGAGGTCATAGGAAGACTTAAAAAGAAGTGCAGTATATTTGTATGAACCCATAAAATGCTTTGAGACAACAATTCTAACTCTTGAAGAGAATTGCTAAAACTCTTTTGGCCAGGTGGAGACCAGTAGAGTAGCCAGAGGTTGACCTTTAGCATTGCCTGCTGAAAATTTATTTATTATTAACTGACTAATTTATTCATGCATTGGAGCCACAAGGAGCAGATTAACCTTTGGGTAACCTGATGTCCCCAGTCTCCACCTAGTAGCAGCCTCTGTGGAATTTGAAGGAGCTCATTCCAATGGCAGTGGTAAGTAAAGGCATGTGGCAGAATTGACCGAGTGTGCGTGCACATTTTTGACTTTGGTGAGGATGTAATGTCCTATGTGTGAAGCATTTGGTATGGCAATATGCAGCTGTCAGTTTCAATGAGAGTCTGAATCCAAAATCAAAAAAAAGAAGAAGAAAAATTAAATACTGTAGGGTGCCTGGCTAGAGGCATGATGTTCAGTCTGTTGTATAGTTTTCGGGCATGAGCTCTGAATTCCTGACATTTTGAAGCAGGAAAGGATATCCGTTATCTTATTGTAAAATCCTGGAATGTGGGGCTCTGAATATAAACTATTGGTCTTGTGTCTATGAGTCCCTGTACCATCCGATGCATGACACAAATCACCACCCAGTTTTAGTCACTTAACTGTGGCTTTGTAATCACATTAAACTAGAAATGCGATCCCTTGACCGTAGACTCCCACACACTAAACCTGCCATTGCTATAGGGTACATCTCGACAAGAGGATTCAGATTTAAAGAAATTGTTGCAGCTACTTCTCTGTCAATCACTCAATTGTCAATTGTGGAAATCCTGCCAAACCCTATATGGAGGATAGTGATGTATCAAAAATATTTCATAATCTCCTGAGGAATGAGATTGATGCTTAGCACCACACTGCTGTGCATTGCAGAGTTTTTTTTAAGTAATATATACTGTATATATTAATCTAATAAAAATGGACAATTCCTCAAAATAAACCAATACATTTTTTTACATCGATAACTCACAATCTTGATTACTAACTGAATATGATATCCTATGAATGTGACAGGTGTGTGTATAGGTGATAGGTGTGTGTAAGCCCGTGCAGTATGACACCGTACGTCAACAGCCCAAATAATTTAAGTTATCTGCCTGAAATTTTGCTGAAGCTTCATTTGATGAATCCCAATCAGTGTGATTGTGTATGCATGTTTTTTCATGGTCCAGCTGCCCGTTCGCTGTGAGCTATACAATACCTTCATCAATTACTTTCCAATGAAGGACCTAATTTCTACAATGTGGTTGGAAATTTAAACGTACAACCAATGTAGACGTCAACATTTGTAACTGCTATGGCTTCATTTTCAAAGATAAAAGTGTCCCCCTCATGGTGTAATCTGATCAATCCATTTCCAAGTGATAACATTTTTGCCGCAAACCTATCACATGCCTCAATAAATTCCTGTGAATACATTTGCATTTAGATGTGACTCTTAGTGCCATAGTTGACTTCTGATTGGCCTGTTTAATTCTTCACAGATAGCGAGCATCATGGAATTACTTTGAAGCAATGTGGTTCTTTTGAAATGACTTGTAGCTTGATAGCTTTGCTTTGGTCGAGTGATTATTTCCCATTCCCCATAATATAAAATATATCTGTCTGTATGTTACATTTGAGGCTCTTGCATTTCATTTGCCTGGCCCTCACTTAGCGAAGCACCCTAAACACTGTTTTTCTCTGGGATTAATCAACGTTCACTTATACAGTGGATTCTGATCTGTTCAAATGGAATTTTATCAAAAGTATATTGTGTATATTGGTATAAGCCTTAAGCTTTGTAAGAATGTGACTTGAACTGTCCTGATGTGTGGTTACACATGGTCTGGGCTACATACCATTCATAATGTGAAGTTTCAGGCAGCGTTGATACGTTTTCGGTTATCCTTATCTAGCTTAGACGTCACAACTGCTTCATTTTTTTTGCTATAAATAGCATGAGAGTATCTGTAAGGCTAACGACAGAATGTGTCGCAGCATGCTTGCAACACATCACACCCTGGCACTGTGCCTGGCTCTTGGCAATCAAAAGTAAAGACCTCAAAGGTTTGTAATGGTAAGAGCTAAAAGACAACCAAGTTCGCAGGTTATGAAATTAAACAGTGTTGTAGGGTCCTAATAAAATAACAAGGTCCTGTCAAAGTGAAAGAAAGCAGGGATTTGTCTGTAAGTAGAGATTTTCCAGAACGGTCGGATTCATGTAGTTTGTCATTGTTTTCTGGTCTAAAGGTTACTGTTTACGCTGTGTACTCTACCAGGGAGGAGAGATGTTGATATGACTTTTTCATGTGTCTGGCATTTCTAGTCTGAAACTCAGTCAACATAAAACATTTTTCTCAAGAGCCTTGTAAACATTGCTCCTATTCTTGATGTGTACTGTTAAAATATATTTCTACTGCGTTGACTAACAAGTTCTCTCAGATTCCATTGATTATTCTTTGTCAGTAATAATATGAAGTGTGGATTCCCATGAAAGAGTGTTGCGTTGGCTGTGGCTGAGAAGGAGCACCACACCGTTCATCAACAAATTAAAAATACTACAAAAGCCGGGGCACAGCAAGCCCCTTGCCATTGGCCAGTCTATGAAGGTATCTCAAATTCAATGTGCCGAATTGCAAGCATGCTCCTTGTATTTCTGTCCCACATTCTAAAATATAAATAGTGGCTCCACATAGAAATGGTGCTTGTGCGCCTGTGGCACTGAATTATCCCAGAGCTTCCCAGCGGATCTTGAGTGATCAGTTTAGCTTTCATATAGGCCATACCAGTAGCAACCAATATATTTTCTCAAAGTGTACAGAAGTGGAATCACGTTTAGTGTGTCTTTTGCTTAGACATACAGTAGAGATACATGGCAGTGTGCAGTTATGCATTTATCGACTAGCTCCTCAAGTCACTCCAATAGGTTATTCTGTGTGATACCAGTTTGAGTTTGAGTTTCACACAGTGAATTGTTGGCTAAGTTTTATTATATTTTAGTAATATGGCCACACAAGCTCATGATAGGGGAACTTGAAAAGGGTTTAACAATCTGTAAAAAACCAAGCATAAGATGCTTTCACCCCTAAAATGGCTTTATCACAGCGAGAGCCTTCATTATCACTACCGCACGTCCGCACAACTGGGGGTAAAAAATGTGCTAGCGGGGAAGTTCTAGATTTGGCAACACATGTGTTCCGGGGAAATCAAAGACTGCTCACATCCAGACACTAATCATTTCCTTGTGTTTTGGCAACTCTAGTGGATTCCTTCTTTAACGGTCACAGCTGATACGATGCTAGAAACACACCAAAACACAAATGTGATGTGTTATTTTTATATTTTTATACAGGCTATTAAACTATCTATGCAATGTTATACACATTTATATACAATGTCTACATAAAAAATTATCTTATATGCCACATATACACGTAGCAGCTCTAACATGAGATTTGTCATATTGAAACTGTTCTTCAAAACAAAATCACAAGGCATTGTGAAAACCGTGAGTTGCATTAATTTTTCTCCAAACTTAAATGCTACAATTGAATCAAAGATGGGATGGGATGAGGATATGTTTATATAAATATATATTTATTTTTCATGATAACTGTGCAGTCATCCAAAGTGTATTTATTCAGTTTTATTTTAAGAACTTTGTGTCAGCTTCATTTCCTTAAAAGTGCAGTTAATGTCTCAGCTTGACAGTGGAGCAATTGAGTATGGAATAATTTGGGTCATCAAGGAATCAGATCTTTGGCTTCACACAGGGAATGATGTTTGTCATCCCCCAGGTGCAAAAGGTTATATCATAACCGAATTTCATTTTTGTTTGTATCACCAGATTATCTTAATCTTTTACTGTAACCTAATCTATTGGAATTAGAGTGTAAATGGACGAAAATATTTTACTTCCTCTTCAATTTGAAGTTTGACCCATCAGCACTTCTCTTCTTTGATTATCTTGAGTCTGAGTCTCTACTTGAAGGCTGTGTTTCTTTAAATGTATTTAACAGTCTGAATATTTATTAGCTTTGTTAAACAATATTTGAAACCTCCATCCCTTCAAAAATGCTCAATTGATGGTTTCATTGATTGCAGTGGTAATGTTGCTATATTTAATAGGATATTTCAGCTTGCCTCCATAGCTGTTGAGTCTTCCAGGGATGCTCCACCACTTTCTACAAACATTTTTTTTTACCAGCTACATATCTAGGAACATATGCAATAGAGATTCTGTCATTACTGCTGTTTCTGGAAAACGAGAGTGTGGTAGAACCCCTAGAGATTTCTGGGGTATGTCCTGTTTCAGGAAGAGACACTTCTCTTCCTCTTTCTTGTTCCTCTCATTACTATCTTCCTCCCGAGAGAAGATCTACAGATAAGAGGATTCTTGGCAGGATTTCATGAGCAGAGGCCCCCACATCACGTTTGCAATTTTATTTCAACTTGACTACTCATGATCTTTCTCTATATTTTTAAGAGCATAATTTGAAATACTGGAAATATGAAGCCTTGTGATCCACTTAGTGTTTATTTTTTATATAGTAACATTTTATCTCCGTTACCTCACATGCAGGCAAAAATTATTTTATCTTAATTTTATCTTAAACATGTAACTTATTTGCAAATGTAATTAAATGTAAATAAATTGGATTTAAAATTCATAATGATTTGTTATTCGAAAACTGCAATTTCTTTGACACATTTAATCCAGTCCATTCTAAAGTCTACACAATGTTGCAACTGTACAACCGAAGACTAGGAATATTCTGCGGTGCAGTGAGGGCACGGTCTAAGTGACACCATCATGAATGCCCCGGCGATGTTGTTATCGAGGGGGTCACTGACAAAGAGTGCCCCTGTAGCTATGTGTCCATTCAATTGTATACTGCCATTGATTGCATTGATAACCTGGCTCTTGGTAATGGCATTCAATGCCTTGGGGCATTCTTGCATATTCTTCTGCTCCCACTGAGCACTCAAGAGACATGAGATGTTTTAATGGATAACAGCAAAAAGAAAGAGGGAAAGGGGGATCTTGGTGAAAGGCGGATGGCCTGACTGTGTTTTTGAAAGTGCATTAGGCACATCAACATTAGCCCACAATGGAGCGGCTGACAAAATAGCATTAGGCTTGAAAAGAGCAACAACACGTGAAAACAAGTCTGGTAGCCCACAGAATGTTTTTTAATACGTATTTACATCAGCATCCAACAAAATCCGTTTGTTGGAAACTGAACTATTCATTTATGAGACGTTAGAAAAAGAATATAAACAGTTTTACCATCAACAGAACACAAAGAAAAGTCAGTACAATGTAGGGGAAGCTTTCTGCCAGACAGGTCTGATGTCATTATGCTTACAGGGTGTGGTTGACTATTCGAATGTTTGGTGGGTCTCGCACCATTCCGTGGTTTTCTCTGTTGTCATTGTGGGAGGAAAACATGAGCAAACATGTCAGCTCTAAACATAACCAGATGCTGCACCCCCAGGAAAACAGTATGCTTATGTTCATTATAACACAAACGTCTCAATAACGCATGCGATAGGATCCCTGCAGGTGACTGTTTTCATTGCAAGACCTTTTACAGGAATCCGCTGTGGTCACCGTTTGAAGACAATTCAATACAAAAGGAGTTAATGGTGATGGATTATGTCTGTAAGTTGTTCCAATTACTGTGGGGAGATAGTCTGATCCATACTGAAGATACTGACCATTAGAGGCACACAGAGTTCATTCTAACAGTGAATCAATTTAGAGGTCCATATGTGGAACAAAGGGTCACTGTATCATTTGAAACCGCAACAGAGCTTATATTTTTGATTGTCAGGCCCCCACCACTGTTAATGAATTTAATGAATCCATTTCTTTTCAAATTAAACATTTTGTGACAGCTGATTTTCTAAAATTGTATGCATTCTTTATCTTTGCTTTATAGTAAGTAAAGCCCCGCCAACAGCCCTCCTAGCAGTCTACTAGCACCAGGGTCTATTTTCTTTTTTCAATTTCATGAAAAAGGTCACTGATAAATGGCCTCACACAGTGCAGTAGTGTGCCAGCATCCTATAAAGAGGCAACTCAGGCAGACTCACCCTATTAATCACAATATAAATACTGACAATTTACACAGTGTGGCCAACTTAATTGCCTATTAAAGCATAGATAGCTGGTGTGAAATGTAATTGTTCCTCTTTCTGCATGGGCTGGTGTGTGTGTGTGTGTGTGTGTGTGTGTGTGTTGTAGAGGGGTTCAACAAGAGTAGGGTGGGATATAAGCTACGGGGTGATGTCAATTGTATGACTCCTGCAATTCTTCATAAAGGGTTTGCCGCACCATCGTGACTTCTAGCAACCCCGCCTCTTTCCCTCCTATCATCACTCGACCCCCTGGGGGCCTAATCCCTTTAATGGTATATTTCCCCCATCCCGGCCTAGCTCTTTGTGGCCAATGGGGTTTGGGCTCTGTTTGGCTTCCAAATAAATCTAAATAAATTACAGTCAACAGGGAGGACTCACAGTAGGGGTGTGTTTTTGTAAAAACATGCAGAGACAGATGAGGGAGATATAAACCAGCTCAAAATGATGCTGGGCTATTACGTTGCAGAGGAGATACATTCTTCACTCTTCTTCTGTCTGGGGAAGGGATTTGTTGAGCTGTAACACACTGAGCAGGATAGATTTGTCACTGTATACCTTATGGACTCATGCAAAGACTTGTTGGAGGTTGGCCAAGATAGAATTACAGACACTGTAGTGAGCAAAAGGACCAAACGTCGTGTTTGTGGTGGGTTTTCGGGCAGGATAATGTTCAGTCACATTAACCTACACAGCAGGACATGGCAGCTCAGTGGGCTACCCATGGTTTATTTTCTAGGATGAATTTCCATTTCTATAGAGAACTGCATGAAGTAGGAGATTCTCCTTTTCAGTCCCCCAAAAAACTATCCTGGGCGGCACTGGGTTGGAGTTCAGTTACTTGGGTTTGCATTTTTGGTTTGTGGGTGGTTGAAAAAGCACATATATGCCTGGTACAGCTTCTCAGATAGACTATATTTCACAACAGTGCCCCCTTAGAAAAATGCACATAGAAAAACAACCTTTTTTTCTAATCAGCTTTGATCTATATTTTTGTTGCCAGTGGAGATGCCGGGGGAAGTGCTGGCGTGGGCAACTGGAGATCATCAGCGAGGTAAAGGTGGGGGAGCAGATGGGTCCAGAGAAGGCAGAGCCTGGGGCATCAGAGAACAGAGCAGCCTGGGGGGCCAGCATATGGGGAGAAGAGAGGAGAGAGAAAAGATGTAGGCCAGAATCAAACTATAGCCATGGATCAGTTTGTTAGAGGAGTGCGGCAGGGTAAACATGACCGATGAACTCAACTTTATCACAGAGCTGGGGGAGAGGCGATGACCTAAGAGGAAGGGCCAATGAATGCCAAGAATGTGTCACCTTCCACACATCCGGCGTGTCAACCTTGCTCCCAGTGGATCAGAATGTCTTGGTCACTACTGAAAGCAGGAACATTTGAGCCACCATCGGGTATAGTTATTGTCCCTTATGTCATCAACTGCCCTATGCATGTGTAACATGTCAAGTCACTGGCATGACTCAACAGTGAACAAGATTTTTTTATTCTCAAATTGTGGCTCAGTGATTGGTATATTCTGGGATACCACACATTAAATTACCTTCTGCTTGCCTAGCTAGAATATTTTAAGCTGAAATATTTGAACTGGATTACAATATGTTAATACCAAATGTCAAAGTGTTTTGATCGATTTAGAAATCTGATAAAACAGTTGTGGGCCACTTTTGTATAAACCATGTTAATCTGAGTTTACTGAGTGATACAAATGTTGCCCTAATCATGTTTCAAGATTGCAAAAAGTGTAAACCAACATCATTGTGATTGTGTCTGAGGCCATTCCCTGAGGAATCTCAAACATTGAGACCAATTAGAATCGGATTCAGCAGCAAGTCACATTTTCCACACATCAGTCAGACAGAGGGTAATTACTCTACTTGTTTGTGTGTGAAGGTGACAAAATTGGCGACGTGAATGAGCAATGAGATGGAGACAAGAACATATCAACCTCAAAGGGAATTTATCACTATGGGTTGTCTACTAGGAGATATTATTCACAACCTGCATTCATTCCCAAAAACAATTAATGACAGGCAAATGCAAAGCACTGAAACACTGAAGTAAATTTCAAGTGTATTATGTAACATAATGTACATTATAACAATATGCACCATACTGTGATATAAATTATATATATACTACATTGATGTAGGACCTTTTCCTGTCCTAAGTCAAAATTCTGTCTCATCAATATGCACAATTAAGTTGACATTGACTGTAATTTGTAGTTTAATTTTGTGGTACCATATGGCAAGAGCCCAGAATATTTGTATCCAACTTGGTCGCGCAACATCCCTTGAGAAATCAGCCCCATTTGTTGGCTTAATTACTTTCAACATCGCTTTGAAGGTCAACACCTAAATCAGATTGAGGCAGCCTTTTATAATGGGTTCATCACGTTTGGATTTAAACCCTGGCCCAGACTATTGATTTAGTAATCCTAACCGATCCTTCCAATTGCAGAGACAATAGATCCCACATTATGGGCTTTAGTCCTAACTGATGCAAGTTAATGTGCTGATGCTATCAGTTATTTTAGACCCTGCAATTACAGCAAGCCAGTGTATGCATGTTATCGTGTCTGGCCCATATGTGTTGGGACAGACTTGCTTTATCTGATAAAAATGACAAAACTTTAAATCCACACATTTTGGAAGTGGTAATGAACAATTGACTACTACATTTTTTCAAGTAATATTTGGAAGGAAAATCTGACAAATATTGTGTTGCTTCCCTGCAATGCAACATGTTTGGGAATACATTTTACAAATGTACTGTCTCGTCTCTGCTCTTGGCGCTACGTCAGTCTCTCAACAGGTGGAGCAGAACCAGAGCTTGCACTATTAATCACGAGTAATCTAAATGTATCCCAAACACCATGGTCCATTACCTCACAGGGCCAGCTTCCTATATCAAGGCAAGGAACATGAGTATGTCTCCTAGTATTAGGTCATATCCTGTTGGCTCCATGCTTTCACTGTCTTCCACACCTGGTCCTTCCCAACACATGTTATTTGATATCATTGAGAAGGTGTTCGATTACATAAAAGCTTAAACAAATGTGATCAAATAAACAGTATTTTATTCATCAAAGGTAATACATTAATTATAACAATATAGTATTACACGTTATTTCTTAACACAGTCCATATTCAGGGTACAAGTTGTCTAACTGCAGTATGACCAATATTCCATATTCCAGATAAAAAAAACATAAAAACTCTTAGTTCTACTTGCCACCATCTGTACTGTAAATCTAACAACCCCTGACACACTGGAGAGAGTTGCGAATCACAACAACAGGAGGGCAATCCTTGGCGGAGTCTGAGGCGACAGGTAAATAGAAAATAGAAAATAAGAGGCAAAGGCAGGGCTAAAAGGCTTTATTTTTCATTGTGTCTTTATCAGTGCATGCACCAACCTATTTAAACTGAATTGTTAGGAAAGACAACACTCAGATTTATTCAAGAGCAAAGGTATAGAGCCTTTTGTAACAGTTGTCATGGTGACGCTATCCATATGTAAGTGTGGGGTAGGGGATCCGCCCTTGGGCTTCCCCAGTGTCAGAGAAATGAAAAACAGAGATGTAAATGCCAGAGAAAGGGTCGTTGTAAACTTAAAGATTTGAATCCATCACACTGTGAAACCCAATAACTTGCCGTTAATTCTGACTTTGCCGCTCCTTCGAGACATACCATACTGTATGTCTGAAAATTAAAATGACATCTACTCCATTACAATAGGTGAGAAGGTAGAAAAGCCATCGCTCTCTCTTTCACCCGTCTAACCTTTAACCTCATTAACACAATGACACCCTCCTCTTTATCTGTCAAAGTTGGAGGAGTAGGAGCTGCATGGGCCACTGCTGAAGACTGACCGTCCTTCACTGAGGGATTGATCCTCAGCTAGACCTGATGCTTCTCAGAGAGACAGTCTGTCAGGTTAATTGTCTGTGGGCAACGCTGAAGGATAGGAGAGAGCGCTGACCCCCAGCGTGAGGCCCGGCTTTAATGACAACGCCCCCTGCAGTGGAGGAGTGCCAGTTTTAAGGTCAGGGGGTTAATCTGGGTAGGTCACTCACACGGTGATCCTATTCTCAAAGGCCCTCAGAGGAACCTGTCTCTCCCCTGATAATGACCACTACTTCATAACAGTCTGACCCCACTGACACAGGATGTGGAGACCGGCCTTTGAATGAACTCAGCTCTGCCCAGACACTGTTGCAGACATCGGTTCATGGCACATGACATTGTCAGATATGATTGTTATTTAAAAAGGATTAGGATGGTAAGACTCAGCTGAAGGGCTAATATGTTAACTCAATGTATTTTAGAGTCTTGCCCAGGATTCCAAAAAGTATTTGGGCATTTTTCCTCTGTAAGTTATATATGTCAGAAAGATTTAAAGATTAAAAATAAAGAAATCAAGGCACTGTACTTTGGATCTGTTTTAGACAATCTTCAGAAAGAATGGCTATGTATGATGTGACCAAACTATGTATCAATATATAATAGCACGTCTAGAAACGACAGTGAAATAGTCAAAGTATTTACATCTGTTTGTACATGAACAGCTTCCCCAACCCTTCTTTTACACTTTGAATAGAGCTCAATAGCCCTGCCTTTAATAGGAATGGAAAAGATACTGTATGTTTCCTTGGCCAATCTTAAATATCTATGTTTCTGTCTTGTACTTATGTATATTAGTCGGGCCCTGCGGTGTTAGGAATATTGTTTCTGCAGCTGCACTGACCTGGTGATCTCACTTCCAGTCCTGCTGACATGTCCTGTCTGGCTCATACAAAGATATTTTATAGCAGGACTTGACTCTATTCCAGAGCTCCCTAGTCTGCCAGAGAACAATTCGAACGTTCGACCTGTCCTTCTTTCCAGAGTCGTTAAGATCAGCTCCATTAAAAATCTAACATCATTCCAATCGCATTTCTCGAGTGCTCGTACCGTCTGCAACATTTATAAAGCAGAGATTCCGCAGACTTCATCTCAGTGATCCCATCCTGTTGAGGGGAGGGTGGCTCTTCATGTGAAGTGTAATATTATGGAAATGGTTGCATTTTGCTGCAGGGGTTGCCTCTTTTTGTTAACTCCAGCAATTTTTCTGGATTAATAATGCACGTTAAGCAACAACTCTATTTGTGAATCCATCTCAATTAATAGACATGTTTCAGATACATTCAGGTAAAAAGAGTTGTCAGCATGATTTACATAGAATTTAAAGTAGTTAGTGTATTAGTTTTACATCTGACACATTAGCCTTTACTTTGAACGTCAACTGAAATTAATGCTGAATAACCTTAATCTATTTTAGAAAGATGTTAACACAAACCTTATATCCATTATAATTTGATTGGAACTTGATATTACCAACATTCTACAAGATATATTAACCCTAATTTGTTGGCCAACAACTTGATACTAGAGGCTCCGCTCTCTGCAGGTGATACTGTATATGGAGGCCCTCTGCTCCCCATGGCCATCCGGTGTTTGGGTTTTTATGTGGTGTTTAAATTCAATCCGTCAGAGGAAAGATGATATTTCAGTCAAATGCTGCAATGTACTAATTCTTAGTCCATCTTTTTTTACCACATTTCCGCTTAGGCAGAACAGACCACTGCGGGTGAGTCAACTTCAAATGGGAATTAAAGTTACCGGATGGCAATTTAACATTGAATTTGTGAGTTGCACAGTAAATGCAACAACACATTTTTCCATATATAATGAAACTCTTACAAACAAAATTTGCAATCACTAGATTGTTAGAAGTCTCTTATTTTTTACCGAGCTAGGCATCACAACAACAACTGCCCTTCAGTCCCACTGAAACACAAATGAGTATATATTCATGTTCTTCTCTATGTGAAGTAAGCTTCTGTGTGCAACTGAGTCTGTTCAAACCTTGTCTTCCAAGATGAAGTGGAGTCAGCAGACTAATTTAGCCCTGCACCAGCGTATTATGAGAGAATTCAACTAAGCAGGGTGCTAAGGAAAAGGAGAAGAGCTGGAGGCCTACAGTGGGATGGAAATGTCTGACGGGTGAAATATTGCAGCATACGTGCCAAATACCACTCAAACTAGATGAGCTATTCTCACATCACTGCTTATAGATGTTTGCGGTAAAAATGCTCAAGGCTGGTGTTTCTAAGAAGAACAACAAACTGCACTGCTAGTATTGTATATCACTGTATCGGTAAACATATTTTGGCTCAACATTTAAACCATTTAGCAGGGAGCAATGCACTTCTTTTATATCTGATTTAAATAAGGCACACAAAGCTGTAGTTGAATAGTATTCCCAAAGCCAAATGGCTGGCTTAGAACACTGAAACGCATGCAATTTTATTGTCTTACCAAGCACTGCATCTTGAGTGCTGAGGTAGTGGTACGTATATTTCAGTAGTTGTTTGAATATATAAACAGTTAAGCCGTTGAAGGCACTTGGGGTAGAATTTTGTTACCCCAAAACAACATTTTCAAGATTAAAAGTACATTTTAAACTTGATTTGAGTTTAAGAAGTTAACCTTGGCTGGCCACTACTCATGGCACTGCCGCTACCTGGTGTGTCAGAGTGTTGGCAAATACTTGAAGTTTTCTGTATGCCTAAATAATGGTAATATTAAAAGGTCTTTTGTCTGAAAGGTCATGACAACGGCCTGTAATATAAAGTAAACAATCAAACATAAAATGTAAAGCTACTAGGCCTTCCTCAGAAACAGATGAATGGGGCATACTGAAAAAAAAAAAAAAAAAAAGAAATCGGTTGATTTCACAGGAATAATATCTGTAAGATATTACATAATTAATGAAATAAAAAAATCATTCAATTGAACATTTCACTTTATTTAAGCGGGAAATATAGACCTTCAATAAATATCATGGAAACACCAATCATACACATACAAATACACATTCAAAAGTTTATGCTCTACATCTAGAACCTTCAACAAAATTCAAAATGTTCAGCAGATATGGTAGCCAGGAATACTGCCTTACGGTATTATATATTTACTTTATGCAAAGTGTCTTCTACTTAAACAAATAGTTGTTAAAGGTTGTCTATGGCATATGACATAAGAGATTTTGTCTGAAAGAGGTAAATGTAACTTTAGGCACTCATTTTACATTACCTGAAAATTAAAAAGGTTTTATCA
The DNA here is from genome assembly GCA_036023535.2 of Galaxias brevipinnis. Lineage (NCBI taxonomy): Eukaryota > Metazoa > Chordata > Actinopteri > Galaxiiformes > Galaxiidae > Galaxias > Galaxias brevipinnis. Next base: position 18,144 of record JAVQIZ010082664.1, read on the forward strand.
AGAATATGAAGCAGTAAAAGATTCAGTTCTCCGTTACAACTTTAGACATTTATTGTGAAATCGAAAGATAACCTTTTAGATTTGAACTGTATGACTGACCAAAATACACTTCTGTGCTATGGGTTGATTTAATGATGCCGTATTACAGGAACTTCCATTATTATTGACAGAAAAGTAGCATTTTAACATTTCATATTGAAAACAAGAGGGCCTGGTTAACCAGTGCTGATATTGGAGAGGGTAAAGGAGCTTGCTACGCCAGTCTGCTTTCTAATCAACTACTTGAATATGGCCTATAATCTTCATGTTTAAACTGCTGTATCTCTACAAAGACCAGGTAAAAATACAGTGATATGTAGGGGACCAAACTGCGTAGTTTATGTAAATTTTTTCCACTATCACAGCACTGCACAATAACGGTACTGTGCTGTACGCCAGTAGAAGACTCGGAGAAAAAGACAGTAATTTCAGCCTATAGTCTTCCTGTGAACAGGGCCAACATTATGTGCATTGCATAGCCTACAGTAAATATGAGTCAATCATTGCTCGATGCTATGGCAATATGAAATCCTCCAGGTGTTCAATCAAGCACTACCTGAAGCAGGTCGGTGCTACTGACAACAAATAAGAAGTCAACCCAACGTAACAGACTAGGAAGTTCACTAACATCAACAGATATTGTTCATACATCATAACGCAGGTCCTGGGTGGGCTGTCATCAATGGACCTGCTCTTCTCTTCTCTTCTCTTCTCTTTGGTTGCAAATGAGAAATTCAACACATCAATGAGACGAGACCACAATGAGGTTAAATTATTGGGCAAATAATATGCAACAGAGTTACATGAAAAGAAGGCTTTTCGAGAACGGTGTGCAACAGCAAACAAGACACACAGCACTCATTTCCATTTGGCAACTCATCCAGGCAGTCAAAAAAAAAAAGGGGGGGGGGGCACTAGCCCATTTGAGCCAGTGTTTCTGTCACTTCAACATCCAGACCGCCAAGGGTCAGTGCAAAAATCCATCAGTCTTCTCTGGATACAAAGCCGTTATTTTCTCAAAAACAATCATTTCATTGGCAAAAAACTGGATTTCTTTCACATTTTCTTTGAAGATCATTGAGACACACCACACAAAAACAACCTTTGCCCCTGTTATTGACACTGACCAAAAAGGTTGTATATCCAGGCCAAAGGTAACAGACCAATACGGGACCACATATCTCTCTTTTTAGGCTTTGGGTATTATCCTGTTAGTTTCCTTTCATTTCTCCAGTTAACAGTGTGTTTCTCATATGACACTGAAGGGCAGCTTGGCTTGCAGATTTCGCACAAATCCAAACCAACTGAGAAACAGATTAATTAAAGTGCACAGGGGCCCACCTTCTAACCGCTCGGCTTGAAGATGGCTCTATACACCATCTCCATTCCCTTGTCACCATATCGTCTTTAAAAGTCTCTTTTATTCTGACCAATCACATGATTGTACAGCTCTTGGCCTTGTCCTTTCGCAAGTCAGTTGCTACAGCAGTCAGTTCAGGCCTACTGGGCATGTGAGAGATCCTCTTGTTAGCCCTGGAGGACTTGTTACGCTTCAGATTCTTACTGTTCTTGTTGACACAGGCCAACGTTGCTACATGAAAGATGTCTCTGACACTGTTCTCAGACTGCAGAGAGGAACACTCTATGTAGGGAGCATTGAGTTGCTTGGCCATATTTGAGCCCTAAGGGGGGAAAAAAAGGAAAATAAATCTACATTAGCCTGGTTCCCTTTATGTGTACATTTGTTTGAACAAAGTAGCTTATGGTAGGAGACTTTGATTGCAGGGAACTAGATTCACCCACCTGATCATATGACACTGGTGTCTGCCTATGATTGGACAGTTCCACCAGCGTGGTGAGGTCTGTCCGGAGGTCTGACTTGCATCCCACCAGCAGAATCTTGGTGTTGGGACAAAATTCCTGGATCTCTCCTCTCCACTGGAAGAAAATACACACACACACACACACATTAGAAAATACACACACATTAGAAATAAAGAACTATGAAAGAGCACATAAGAGAATGTAGGCCTTTTATCTTTAGAAGACAAAACGAACTGTTTGGATGAAGGTTTCCTTTTAACCACCCTCCTACGCTCTGTAGTCATTTTGGAATATAAAGGGCCCTTTATAACACTTAAACAACAGAACTGGAAAACATCCTCTTCCACTTTCCAGGCTTGTTCTGTGCCATGTCTTACGGTCTATGTTTCTTTCAGAACCGGACGATACTCAAGTTTCTCCCTTCTTGACAATGCTTAGTGTGACGAGTATGCTGTTACAATATGTGCAGGCCAGAGAATGAGAGAGTGGGAGACGATTATGTCCTCTACGTGGATATAAGCGCCGCCTCTCTGAACTCGACCACACTCCTCTCAGGGTGCCACGTCACTGATTCTTTAGTGACGTTCACAGGTCAGAAGGTAGCGCACGTGAACAGGGCCGATCGTATTTCTTAGTTAGCTCAGGTAGTGTCTGAGGAACAGAGATCACGTTCCTCCCCAGAGCCCACTCTCTCAGTGATGCAACTCGTTTAGTTGTTGGCTTTCTATTTTTTTTTTACAGCAACCTCTTTTTGTTGAAGGAAACCACTTGAACACACCCCCCTCCCCACTTGTTTTAAAAAGTTACCTACCTTCTTTAGCACACTGTCAAGGGTTTCTGGTCTGCTGATGTCAAAGCAAATGAGGACTGCATCAGAGTCTGGATAGGAGAGCGGTCTTACATTGTCATAGTATGGTGAACCTGCAAACAAAAAAAGAATTCCATATGTCACTTTGGAGTAGCAGATATTGACAAACAAGACATATTCTCATTCAATATACCAAATGAACATTACAGTATTCTCCAATCAAGCCCTTGTTCTACCCGTGGGCATTGTCCTTTGCTTGAATCACTGGCCTCCAAAATAATATCGAGCAAGCAGATATTTCAAGTCAAGTGTTTCAATTCATGTCTTTCATGTCTACCGTAAGAGCAGCTGTGAAAAGAACAGCTACGTCCAATAATTTGCAATAAGTTCACATTCTAAACTTACTTACTTCAATTATTTTCCAATAAACTTATATTTTGGAAATAATAAAGAAATACAATTGAGTGTGTAGCTAGACATTGTACAAAAATAGTCAGTCAATACACACGATTGACAATGGAATATCCTAGACTCCACATTTGGAATGCCATGCCAATGCCAGGAATTTCTGGAATTTTGTTTTCTCCAGATCATTGGTTCCTCTGGGAGCGCACTAAAGAACTCCAAACAGAAGAGGTAGAGAGTTTCCCTTCCCCCGACAACGGAGATTTGAACAAAAGACTGTGGAGATTCTTTGGAAGAGAATTTAATCAATGCCGTCAGAGAGAGGGAGATAGAGAGAGGATGATGAGAAGCTTTACATGCTTATTTTTATAAAAGCTGACAGTTGCGGTATTTGATAATGACAACCAAGACAGAGGTTTCACTTCTACGAAATGCTGTCAAGTGTAGCGGGAGTAGGAATGCAGATAATGAAGTATTACCCATGCAGTGATTACGAATTGACTTCCACCCGAGTCCTATCATTAGACAAATTATTTTAAGAGAATGTGTGGTTTACAATCTTATATTAACAAGGATTTTTTTCATGTCTCAATAATCACTGCCCAAGCTACAGCCATGAGACAAAATCAACTCCAGAAGCTGGTTTCTTCAGGGAAATTGCAGTCCTATCATACATCATGCCGTGTTTTCCCCATCCATGGTCAAACCAAGAGAAAGACGATTGTCTAGAGATTGTAATTTTTCCTGTTAAAAATTCAATAAATTAATGACTAATCATATTAGTGTATCGCCAATGCATGGAAAGACATCCCTGAAAAAAACCTGGTCTTGTAAAAAGTGAATCGTCAAAACAGAATCCCTTTACGGCTGATAAACCTTTACCTCTGAATGTGTTTCCTACCTGGCCTTAAAGATCGGATTCATTGAACCATGGGACTCATTTGATTGGACTGGCATTTAGTCACCACAGCTACTGATTACATTACCACTTGAACTGTGTGGGTTCAGAAAAATATTATTATATCACAGCACTGGACTTTGAGGAAACAGACAAATATTGACACAGGGTGCACAAATCCAGAAAGGGATATGATGGCCATTCTGAATTAGCCCCATTTCACTTCAGTCTTGTCCTCCGTGACATAAAACTACACACACCAATCCTTTGCTCACCCTAACCCCCTTTGTTAGTAAATAGGCATACAACTATTACAATAAGCCATGTACTGAACTTGACTTTATAATACAGCTTCATATTGGATTTTTTCTAGTCGCCCTACTAACTGGCCATAGGCTCTACATGAATGAATATTATCCTGCCTGAACATGCTGTATTCCATTTTGAAAGTGATTGACAAACACGCCTAGGGCTGTGGCACAACAGCTTCAGAACAATAGAGATGTACCAGTAACTATCGAGCCCTATTTCTATGGTTACAAACCTGTTAAAACACTTTCACAATAAAATTACACCTTTAGAAATATCCCTAATTGTGGATACAATGGAAAAACATGTATGCTACTGTGCCTTCCCTTTGTAGACTGGGCGAGGAGGTAGACCTACCCTCCTGCTGACCAGTGGAACAAAACCCAAAAAGTTTCCTCACCTGGAAGAGGACATGTTTTAACGTGCCAAGGTGAACATGTTCTTGGAACCTTGCTCATTCTGCAGTAACTGCATGCCCGATATTTCTGCATAGTGAGAATATGCTACACACAACACTTAAATAGGATTTTATTATATATAATGAAATCCTATTTAATCCATCTATATATACACACATACATACATACATACATACACACACACTTACTTTGTGAAGCTTTAACAATACATGTTTTGATGTGGATATAGTGAATGTAGTAAATTAACATAAACTCACAAAACACCTTAAGTCCACTTGAGAAAAAAGTTTAATGTTTTCCATCTAGCATGCACCACCAAGCCATAAGCTAAACAATGGACTCTTTGTAAGAACTGAAAGAAATCCTGCATATAGTGAGAGGCCTTCAAGTAGCTCAGTTTCACAGGGTAGGCCAGGCAATAAACAAATACAGAACCCAATTATGACATAGGAACAGCATGAATAGTCCTAATGGCATCAAGCACATTAATCTATCCCTTCACCTGCCCCTCTAGCTTATATATTCTATTATGTTGGCATAAACTATAAGCTACTTACAGAACAAAACCAGGTCTCGTCAGCAGTAGTGGGGGGATAAGGTAAATAACAAAATACTTAAGAATTTCACATAAAAAAGACAAAGAAAACAATATGTCACTCCTTTCTCCAAGCAATAAAGACTGAAAGTGCTCAGTTTGAAAAAGTGTACTAGTATTCATGTATTGAAAATATGAAGAGTGGAAAAGTAAAAACCTTCCTGCAAACATGACCAAATCTACTACGCACACGTTGCCAGCTTGAACATGGCCTAATGAAAGAACTAATCACCATGGAACGTTATAACCAACTGAATGATGAAGCCCACTGTACAACATATTAATATACATAATTCGTTAAAATAGACAGTCAGTATCACAACTGCTCCTACTTTAATAGAGACATGAGTCTGTAAAACAGACTCATGTGGTCTCAAGTAATTATGAGCAATGTTGTCTTGGATGATCCCCAAGAAATCTGTGAGCGCGTCTGCCTGTCTCAGACGTAAGATAAATGGGTGGGGTTGAGAATAAATGCTTGAAGACATATCCTATGCGTAAAGCTGCCTTGCCCACATGCCAGAGAACGTCACCTGAAACCCTTCAATTCCCTTACCTTACGAATGACTTGGGCACTATCGTTTTAAGCTTTCGCAAACAAATGTTTTTTTAAATGCATTTAGTCTAATCTAATATTCAGTTTGACATGTTGAAACTAATACATAAGCAAATTTAAAAGCTCACCTGAAGTATCCCAGAGGCTAAGCTCTATTCTTTGCGTGTCGATTTCAAAACTTGCGGTGTAGTTCTCAAACACAGTAGGGACATAATTCTACAAAAAAGAGGGGAAAAAAATCAAAGATTACTAAAAGCCTACTTACAATTATACACACCACATGCTTATACAACAGCGGGATGGACAATCTGCAGAAAGCTGCATTGTTGTTAAAAGGCATGTCAAAAAAAGCAGTCTTTTTAAAAATAGTTTTACACCTGTACTAGACGTGACTTACCTCGGGAAAGCAGTCTTTCGCAAACACGTGAAGTAAAGCAGTTTTTCCACACTGACTGTCTCCAACTACTACTATTTTACATTTAACACTTTGGTTAGGATCCATCCCAAATGTATTTTGAAGCCTCAAATCCGAATGTCTCTCCTTCATTGATTTTCCAAGGTAGATGCACACATGTCCGCGCAAAAGTAAGTTTCACCCGTAACAAAACTCAGTTAAAGAATGACTTGTGTTTTTTGACCATGCGGGTTACATACTACAAGCTTGGCACGGTGGTAAGCGTTTGTTGAGGAGCACACAATGTATATACGTCGCCTTGATCCAATGGCTATCCTCACTTATTTCCACGACCGCCCCCTTTTCCCCCGTGGAAGTAGTCAACATTACAGCGCCCTCTCTTTGTCATAATAATTGTAATGGTCTGTAGCTGTCAATGACAATGCTTTTTATAGTGGGATTAAAAAAAATTATGAAACACAAGTTATATATATTACAATTTTACATTTATTTTGCATCCCTACTATATTTGGAGATATTTGAAAAGTGGGTGCCAAATATTTAGTGAAAGGGTGGCAATGTTTTTGACTGCATGCTACTTTTCATTGACTTTTCTGGGAGCTTTTCCATCCAAGCATTTTCAATATTTGTCAGTAAAAGAATTTATCAATAAAAACTAAAATTCTGTAACCACCCAATGACCACAAGGCATCGAACTATAAAAAAAATTGATTCAAGACAATCATCTTTTGTTATGAGTAGGAAGTTTTCCACAGCTTTCTTCTTTATTTGAGTATTCCTTCTTCAAGTAAGCAAGAGGACAAAGTTAAATTAAATTAATTAAGGTATCAAAGGATAAAGAACACCTAAGTGGTTTAAGAGTAAGATGGAAAGGAAATGCGTTTAATTTAGCCCAAGAGTCTCTTCAGGCTTTTAGAGATTAGCAGAAACTGATCTGTTGCATTTTACTGCTTTACACACATGCCCATTTTGAAAGATGAGATTCTTTACTGCAGATTACAGAGAGATTTTGTTTTATCTTTTACAATTTGTAATTGCCTGCGATAGTGGTTGGTCGTGGACTCAAAAGGAGTCTGCATTCATACGTTTGTAGGGCTTGATGCTAGCCATTAAAACATGGGAACTTAGTCATTTAACTTCATACAAAGCTGGCAATGATGTGTTTAGTTGATGAATATGAACGATGACAGCGCATACAGAAAGCATCGACTGTCTTCCAAGTCAGTGTGTCCTCCAACTGTGACATTTAATAAAGTATCTCTCTGCACTTACAGTCACAGGATGAACTCAGTGCCTTTGCCTTCCAGCTGTTCATCGTAGTAGATGCATAATGAGTCTACAAATGAGGGAGAGGATTCCCACTTCGCGTGAAAGAAAGTACTTCATTTGCGGGCTTACCCCAGGGGCAAACATTTAGTTCTTCCCATCTTCACTGAGATGAGCGTCTAATGGTGTTGAGCAGGCAACGGCTAATAATCATGGCCATGTTATTGTTTTAATATGCTAATTATAAAAATGCTGCATTGGAATATGTCTGATTGAGTTTTGTCATGGAGTTGACCTGAAAAACCATGTTGTATATAGAGCAAATTATATTTCACTGCAGTAAATCCCCGATTGACTTTGGATTTTCATTGGGCATTGATGGATGTGTTTTATAATAAATCATTGGGGTTAAATGAGGGGCAAAAAAATTAACTTAAAGGGTTTATACTTGTACCCATCCCCCAAGGCAACCCCACTTACATAATTTCATTACAATGTAATAAAAATATATATATTTTCAACAGGGTAATGTTTTGTTTCACTGAAGGACTATCTGTACTCACGTGCATGACCACCACTGGGCATATTTTGCTTCCCACATCACTGTCGCTTTATCATTATCCTGAACTCAGATATTTGTTATGTGGTTGTGTAAAACTGCATGAACAAAATGCCCTGTTGTTTTCACACCTCCTTACACAGTTTCTAAATTCCAATCCATGTGTTGGAACAGTTTACTGGGTAGGCAAGGGCCACAAGCACAACTCTAGCCCGAATGCAAACAGTGAGCAATTGGATTCTTGGTATATTTGCAGGGTTTGTCCTCATACAAATGCAGGCACACCCAGGAAAAGAGGTAACAAGAGGGAGTGGAACTGGGAACGGTAAAGAGATTAGAAATGGTGAGGGGATTTTGAAAGAAGAAAAGACGACGGGATGAAGACAAATCCATGAACAGTATGAACTAGATTACTAAGGACAAATACAACGGGGTTAGGTATATGGAACAAGGTTTGTGAAGAGGTAACAAGAAAAGGAGGAAATGCTATGTGAGCAGTTGTGTCTCACTGTTCCAGGAGTTACAGGGTGTGGGTGTATTTGTTCATATGATTAGTTACACCAACACCAGGTTTCAATTGTTTTTCCCAAGACAAATTTACAATCTGGTGATAGTGACCATGAGTAAGAAGCTTTTCCTGACCTCAATCCCTATTCCAAATGAAAACAGGCATGTGCGCTTTGCATATCAGTTTGTTCGTGTCATTACATCCCATTACAGGCACGTCAGAAGCAGAGAATAGGAAATACATGGGATATGATCTAACAGCAGGATGGCATTTTGGGCTGGGTTCATTTGATGAGGTATGTCCTCCGATTCCTCTGCGTGAGTAAGGCAGTGGTGACTCAACTTTCCTGGAATGTGTGACCAAATGATTCTATTGGGCTTAAGCCAGCAGATGTGACAACGTCTCAAACAAAGCCCAACATCAACAATGATGTGTGAAATAGATCTTGCAAGAACATGCTGGGTGTCTTTGTTGTAGTGCAACTTCTAATGAGTTTACATCATGGTCAATATTTGCATTAGGGCCTAATATAGCTGTTTTGACAGTAGCCATTGGTAGGATTTTTCAAAACAAAGCCATGTCTTAGAGCACATAAATATTTCAAATGATCTCTTAGGCTTGTCTGTGGGGCTGACCTTGGAATGCTTTTCCTATGTATAACCTGTCTCAGTTCAGAGATGAGGAATTTCCTGCTCTCAGCCTAGTAACCACGACGACCACTTGCTGTTTTAGTTTCATACTTCCAGAAAGGAGATGTGAGCAATGGAAAAAAAATATTTTTCTTCCAGTCCTTATGAGGATTACTTTATTTCCAATTCACCTCATTTGAAAATTGGAAGCACAAGTCATGAAGATAAAGCACAGAATGTTTCTTTTTAAACGTCTGGCTTTGTTATAACAGGAATGTACTGTAGCTACACACAGTAAGTCTTGCTGATATGGACTGACCCTATGTTTACTGTCTATCTTTCTATTTGGTTATCTGAAATGTACTGCAAGGCACCCTCATTTACATTTGAAATGTGTTATTACAAATGATATTTACAAAAACTGATTTACCGGATATTTGTAAGCTTGATTAGCTGTGCCGACCGTCACCTAAGATAATACACCATTTGTATGCTGTGACTTCAGTTTAGCGTTGGACATAACCCAGTTACTGTAACCCAATAAATCACATTCCCTAGCTTGAGTTTGAGCTTGAGTTGAGCTTGAGCTTGAGTCTCTTTAGACATTTCAGTCTTTTCAACCTTTAGTTTGTGTTTGTATTCCCCTCCCAGTGTTATGAAACCATTTTATTATTTGTCAACCTATAGTTAAACCACAATAACAATTGGGAATTTAGAATCTTACCATCTTTTGACTACACAAAAAAAATCCATTATAAAAAGGGCAATTCTTTAATTCATCTGAGATTGTGTACAAGAAGACATTTATTGGATAATGACAATAGCTTCATCGCGTTGACCATCGCGTATATTGAATTTTCCCACATTTGATTGAATTGACATACAACTAAGAGGATGCTGCTACATAATTTTGTGTACAATTCTCTATACGTAGGTGACACCTTTACAGTCCTTTACCTTTGCAGCCGTTTACAAAAAAGGGATTTTGATGCATAGCTTAATCTGGCAAAATACCTCCATGATCAGTCATCTTGAGCCAAAGCAATTTCTGTCAAAACCAATGACACTCCATATGTAACACTTTAGCTAACATTCTTGGCAGCAAGGGTAGAGTAGATGGATGAGGCTCATTGAGAAAGGAAAAGTGAATGTTCGTCCTGTGCCACTAGAGCCTTAGTGTGAATCTAGCCATGACTGTAAGCATCAAATGGAGAGCAAAAGTTAGTATTGGGCCATCGTTGGTTGGTTGGTCCCCCATCGAGCATTTCAAAGAAAAAACAGGGATTAATGGTGAGTTACAAAGGACATAAATCAAAGTACTTTCTACCCTTTAGACAAAACATGTAGGGCTAATTCCTAGTCCAGTAGTATACCCAGAACTACTGCACTTCTCACGTTTTCTAATTTCCACCAAAAGTTATACATTAGTATGAAAAGAAGAAAATTAAAACAGTATATCACGGGATGTTCAAGCTAATGTATACGTATTGCCTCTATTGGGTAATCACTTAGACAAAGACCTTCCCAAAAAACACTAGCTTCTTTGAGAACAAACAAGCTTCTTAAATTGCCTTCTCCACCAAACACACTTGGAATGCCAGAGCTCATTGAATCAGTTGAAAGCAGTGACATTCACCAATATGCAGCCCATAGCCACGCATGCTTTGTGTGTGTGTGTGTGTGGGGCAGGGGGGTTATCACTGTATAAGCATTTGAATGCTGTACTACATGGGGGTGGACAAAATAATGAAAACATCTGTTTGTTTTTCACAAATTAAAACAAATATCTTGTCATATTTTCATGTAAGTCAAATGGTAAGCCACAAAGGACCCCCCCCCCCCCCCCATTATTCCCATTGTAGACATTGTTCCAACTTTATATTGCTGACTTTGGCCCCTTCCAGACCTGGCTTATTCCGTGTAACGCAGAACTTGAACTGACCCTAGGGGGCCGAGGGAAATAGAGACAAAACCGTTCATTCAATAAATAAAAACAAAAATTCAGTTTATTAGTTTAAAAAACTTAAATACTCCCTTAAAATCATAAAACAAAGAGATCCCCAAATGCAAAGTGCTAGAGACATTAAAAACATGACTTTTGCACATCTTTTAAGGCTATTCAAGTATATATTCCTTTAAATACACTTAGATGGCACATTGAACATTCCATTAGCTATGACTACTTGATGAAAGCTACTGGAGCATGCTTTTCGGTGTGAAATTCAGGTGAAAAACAATTAAATATCTGGTGTAAAGATGTTTTTACATTATTCTCCTTAACATCAAGAACTCTGTGATGAAGAGTGGAAAACATTTAATTTCAGTAGACAGTGAGCAGTAGGCCGACTGACTGCTAAATTAATTCCCTTGTGATGAGATGCCATGTGAAGTTAGATAACTTCAGTACAAAGAGTCTAATTGGATATCTACTTTAAGGAATGCCTCCTCTATCATGAGACAACGTTTCCCAGAACGACTCAAGTCATCGAACCTGCTGAGTCCCCTGATTCCAGCTAGTAGTCTGGGTCATCTCGTGTTACTCCTCTTGTCTAGATTAGGCACAGCACTCTATATTTTTACTTATTAAAGCCTGTGACAGCACACTAAATTTGCTTTTTGAAAGATTTAAAAAGATACTCTAACAGGGTTGGAGTTTTGGGAGACCAGTCTACATGTCTGTGGGCCACTAGGAAATACAATTTTGTTTTAGTTCTTTGTCCATCGCAGAGAGGTCCACCACCTGTGACAGTGTGATTCCTGGTTTAGTGTACAGTGTGCAATGACCTTGCTAGGGGTAGCATCTAAGGAGGCATCAATTTAAGAAACATGAAGTACATGCTCTGTTGATCAATATCTATGCCATGAATGGGAAAGGAAATCCACTTAGTTTTTGTGCTTATTTTTTGTGCTCTAATTTCAGAAGATTATTTCTAACAATTATTAAGATTATTACTAATTATGTAAATAATGTGCACTATATGTGCATTGGACTAGCAGTGCTATGTAGATTGTGACTAGTCTGTAATATACTGGAAAGGGCCTGGTTATGGGGCTATCAGTGCTGATACTTCATGAGGCTGTCTCAGTGTACACAACAGGCAAGTAATAACCTCTTTCAATCACTGGGTAGGAACCAAGTAATGAGAGTGTTTATCCCCAGATTTCCCTCTCCATGTGCACTATAACTCATTAGAAGGTAATTCGTAGCTGCGTTCACAGTGTTATTTAAAAAAAAGAATCGGCCATCATGGGAGTCAAACTGGTTGACTTTAATTTACCTTGAAAATGCATCTTCATCTCCTTTTATCCACTGAGTTGAGGTCGTTCTACATATAATGAAAGCAAGACAGGGTCAATAATCTTTACCAGGAGGATATAAAATTGTTGTAGTCAGGATGAACATACTACATTATGTTTTGGCTACTGCACCTAGTCCATAATATAATTTCGGACTGCAGGAAATTCATACTGAATGGAAAGTACTGTCTTGGAGACAATGAATTGATATGCATATTCAATTAGGCGCTGACTGATAAGCATCAAGCCTAGCACTTTAACATGTCCCTTGAAAACTTCATGATCACCCCTAGCAACAGGAAGTAAGGCATAAATCAAGCTGTCGTGTCATAATTAAGGCATGAGACCTCCAATGGGGCCTCACACACATGAAATAACATATGACCTCAACTCAGCCAGTGTCGACCCTTGTCATTGAACAGCTGTGTGTACAAATGAGTTATAGGTCCATAGTAATGTATCTATAAGGCTCCTCATGTTTCATAACCACATTTACCTTTGTCTTTTGTTTTATCATCATGTCTCACATTTGACTTTAAAAACATAATGACGATGTGTAAAATATTAGAGCAGATGAGGCTCCAGCTATACACTCAAAATTTTAATTATCCATATAAAAACTTTCCAATAAGGGTACATTCATTGACAAGAGTTCAACAGTTTCATTCAAATAAGTAAGACTTTGTTTTGTGTACCTTTATTCAACTTAATTCATATCACAGCTCATGCAGTTTCTGATAGAGCTGTATTAAGGGTAAATAAAGCTTGAGTCAATCTTGAACTCAAGCCCCCAGCAACTTCAGAATAACAGCTTAAAAAACAGAATTCTCCAGAGATAACATTCAATATTAGAGCCCAACAGGATTAGCACAAATGATAATTATGGAATCCCTGCATTCAAACTTGCAACACTTTTCTTGACAATAGTGAAACAAGGTGTGCTGGTTTCTCAGATAATAAAATGCAAATTAAATTAATACTGCTGTTAATACACTGGATTGCATTGCAAGACCAACCACAAAAGGTTGCAAATTGGAAATAATTGCATTGAATAATCTATTTTTAAAATGAGTTGATGTGGTAATGATTTATTCAAATTAAGTCAAGTGCTTTACAAAAAAAATTCTGCCATACAGTGGTATGAATGTTAAATGGCTGGCAAAAATCTCCTGTGAAAATGATTGATGAAACCGATATCATGTGAATGTGTGACATAGACATGTTGAATGGACTATTTGGCAGATCTGAAGTTGAGTAATGAGTGCAATATACTATGGGCATGGGCTTACCTCTATCATAAATCAGTATAAATAAGTCAACCAGGGTTTAAATGTCTGCTGTATACAAAACACCAACAAAAACAGTAACTTTTTTCTTGTCTTGTGTAAATATACATATCTGCTTTCCAGGTTTTGGAGGAAAATACCTCAGCATTACCATTTTGCATTCTGTCTGAATGGTTAAATTCCTTGTGCTCTGTCTTTTTCCCTGTAGATATCCACATATTGACCTGATGTTATGAAGTCAAGCTTTTATTTCGAAAACAGGAAATTGCACCATCAGTTTTGTCGTTTACCAGAAAAACATTGGCACTGATAATCTCCATTACGCCAGAATAAAGTTGAGAAACTCTGCGAGCATCTCATGAGCCAACACACCATTAACTCTAACACACATCACTTGCATTTCCTGGCCAGAAATTTTGGCTTGCAGGATTCATGACTCATGATGTATTCATTTTGTGTTGTCAACGGATTTTCCCTTGTTTCAAGGTAATTCTCACTTTGCATACTTCACCAATGATTACTAAGTTAGTAAAGTTGTGAAAAGGGAAAATGCAAACCATTCATGTTGGTGTTACACTTAAATGTATTGATTTGCAGATGATCACATTCATTATCGAAAATGGGGAGATTTGAAGAGCAGTACAAGAAAATGAGTCACTTGTTGCACATGGGATATTCAGACTGCTGCCAGTGTGAATCTTTTCCTAGTAAATTACAGGAACAGGCACCACCAGTGATGTTGGGCTGTCATTAAGGTTGTGGTTTATATATGTGTGTGTGTGTGTGTGTGTGTGTGTGCGCGTGTGTGTGTGTGTGTGTGTTTGTTAAAAAAAACATTGGAGCAGATTCTGGATTATAGAAAATCTGACATAATGGTGTGATGTCAAAAACATTTAAACTGACTGTGCAATGGCAAACATCATAACATAAAAAACACACAATTAAAGTGTAGATCTGTAAACTTAAATTCCATCTGTAAACACCCTCTAGGTTAACTGTTAGTTTGGTCGTTTGGTTTACCTTTCCAGTCAGGGTTTCTTGGGTGGCCAGACTGAAGCATCCTACAAGGGATTTGGGGGCACAGATGGCAGTAAAGGAATTTCACTCCTCTTCCGTCTACTGCACAGATTCTATGAAACGCAAGCTGCACTGCAGATGCCAACACTTACCCCATTGGGCTAGCTTTACCATAACTCAGGGAATGCTTTGATCTTGTTAGGAGGGGCATAAAACTGACGCTTTCCGCTGACATTTACCATGAAAACCCCCACAAAAAAGACTCAACCATGGCCATACATCTTGAGGTGCTGGCTTTACCTTCAAAAAACCTCTGTAGTTGGGACAAAATGATAAGAGACTGCCTTCAGTATTGCAGTAAATTCCACACTTCTCACAAAGCATTTTGGGTAGATTTTTTTTGCAGTGAGCTCTTGCTTGACACCAAAAATAGAAGATATTAGAAAAATAAATGTGGCTCTACATAGATCAATTGACCAAATGTTACAGCATATTGTACATGGTAATGTTATTTTTACATTTTCTACTGTAATTTTTACTTTTTTTGCACAGATACAGTAGATCATCGCATCATTACTGTAAAGCCTGGATATGGTAAAAACTAATAGATGAGTACTACGAGATATTTAGTCACATATTTCCACTGCAGAACAGCAGACTCAAACAGAAAACCCTGGTCAGACAGCACAAAGAATTCATGACTCATACAAAGCGCATTGGAATGTACACTAAAGAGACCAGGATCAGCCACTACCCATAACTAATACATAAAGACTATCTGAAGTGTATCCTTGTCATTTTTACCTCCATCATGACAGGGGTATATCTCTATCAGGGGACTCTGTAAATATCCTGCCTCTCTATCAAAGGAGAGTTTTATCAACCTTTTATCAACCAGACCAGGCCGTTTCCCCTCTACTGGGAAGGAACAGGCATGTATGGGTTTATTTATGAGTAAGAGCAAAGCAATTATTTGACTTGGTCCTAGAAAACGTCTTTCTCACCTAAGGAACTATCAACACGTCAACATTGTGCAATGGAGATATAACGTGTTTTCATATGGGAAGAGAGGGTAACCATAGTGATAGCAAATTCTCTAAATATTGGGTCTAATGAATGTTTTTTACTGGCTTGTCTGGCTGTACGCAAGCTCAGTAACCTAAGAGTGTTCCCAGGGCTTGGGTGAGCCCAGTCTGTGTGTAAGTGGTTATTTAGACTCATCTATAGTGTACCACTATCCGCCTAATGTGGTGAGGGGACGGCATGGCTCATTCCGCCATAAAGTGTGGTGAAAAACTGTGGCCAGCGGCTCAGATACTGTTCAAGCCAGACATCGTCCCAGGGGAATGGGCAGGAATTGAAAAAACACAGGTTTGCACCAAGAGACTTTCTGGCCCTTCACAGATTTTTTGTTTGTGTGAGTAAATGTGTGTATACGGTTGTGCATGTGTGTTTGCATGTGAGAGTAACATGCATGAGTAATTGGTTTGCTTAAATAGCAAAATGAGCAGATAACAGATATAGAAATTATTTTAAGATTGTATTTGTGACACAGGTAAACAGGAATTTGGATTCATCAAGCATTTTAGCAGCAAGCGCATTTTTAGTTTTTATTCAGACATAGGAGCTTTAAAGACTAGTAATACAGTATATCCTGCCAACATGATTTTTTATTGCTAGCGTTAACAATGCTTGTCAATGCAAAGTGTTGCTACAAATAGTGGACATTTAATTCTTGATTTTGCTACAGATGTTACACTGGTGAGTCATGAAATGTTATCCGTATTTAGATTGTGTGTTGTAAAATATTAACAATGACCTGCACCAACAACTTCAGTCATACCAGATTGATTGGGGCCGCATCAACCCATAATAATAAGTTGATATTTAGTTTATGTGGCCGGTTAAATCATATATTGTGCAGATTTACCGTGCAGAGGATCAGTGTTAAATCACATGCCGTACATGACTTGCCAATGAAAACAACTCTTAACAGATGCTCTTTTTTTCTCCTTCCAGCTGTCTTTCGAACTCCCTGTCTCCTCTCTCTTTCTCTGCTCCTCTCTCACTTCCTCTTCATATCTACCCTGTTGGGAAACAGTGTACAATGGTCTTAGCCTTCACTAGAAAGCAGATTAGTTACATGTTGGCCATATAATATGTGATAGGAGGAAAATTATAACAGTTTAGTACTCAAACATATTTCCCAAAATAATTCTTTAATGGAAAGTGTTTTGTAATCTCCTTTATAACATGTGGCAAATTTAAACATATAATGTTTTTTGACTGCATATCAATCTTGAATGCTATATTGAGGTAAGAAAGGTAATGGTCACCACAGACCCAAAGCTTTTCATTACAATATGAGTCTTTTCCAGTGTGTTTGGAAGGCTCCATGTCAGGCATTGGTCCAAACAGTCTACACTTTTACTTTCACAGCCTGATCCAGGGCCAGTGCTGTCAACCTCCCAGGAGGAATATGTTTACACTCGGCAGTGCCCAGACCGCAGAGTAGCACCGAACAATTCCACAGGGATACCAAGGCCACAGTCACCACCAGACCTCCTTCGGGGTGGCTCCCAGGTTCTCCCACTGTCTGACCTCTTCCAGTAACACTGTTATACAAGGGAGTTTTCTTCATTTTACTGTGTCAACCCATTTGTCAAGACCACAGTGTAACCCTTTAGATGTAAACCAAGGGTAAAAACTTGTCAAAGCTATTTTATCTATCAAATGGAGTTTTAGCTGAAGTAGCATATAGTCACAATGCTGATTAATGAACAAAACTGCAAAATGCATAGGTTGTGATGACTCATCAATATATGTGCATTTATGCTGACTAACTTCTCTCACTTTAATCTTCAGAATTAAAATATAGCTTTTCATTTACATCATTAAGTTTTGGCTTCCCAGCTAATGAGGAAATTATTACATTTAATGTATAGGCCTACCTAATTTCATTTAAACTATTCAGTCTCATCACTATCATCAAATATGACATAGGACTGAAGCAAATTTACCAAGAAGTTAAATATTTTTTCACATTATTTAATATTTTTGGTCACATGTAAGGAAAGCTGGAAAATGACAGGTAACACACTCCTCATTTACATAATAATCATTATTTTAAACATGAATGCCAAAGTGATACTGTGCAGATCAGAAGAAAAGAGACACTTATGCATAACCAGCCTCGTCAGAATAATTAATACTGCCCCTGCCCCTCAGTACCATGAGAGTGCCCTTTTTCTCCCCACAGCAAGATGAAATATTCATAGATACCGCATCATTAAGCTGTCCACCCCTACTGTATCTCCACCATCACTGAGCCTTGTCAGGGTGCGTTTTCGAGAATGTCTCCTTGAGGACAGGTATAGGATCTGTTTTCCGCACTGTGTTGTATATTCATGGCCTCAGTTCAGCCTCTGTTGTCACAGTAGATAGTTATTCTAATTCTATAGCAGGAACATCTCTTCCAAATGAAATGGTCCCATTGTTCTGCTCTTCAAATTGTTCTCAAATTATAGGATGTGCAATAAAGATTACTGTAATTCAACAATGTCTTCCCAGTAGAATGTACTGGAAAGGTAATGATTTTTTAACAGCTTTGCTTGATGATGAGTCATCATGAACGTATTTCAAGCTGTAAAGCTAGAAGTGCTTTGGGGTGGATTTGGTCAAACTAAATTGCCTTACTTTTCTAAAGTCTTATTTGACTAATGGCTCGATCTATTTAATTACAAAATTAATCTAGAAAATTACAGCAAAACTGACCAGTCACTCGCATAAACCCAGGAAGCTGCTCATTTAACAGTAATTGAGCTATTAACTGTGCCAGACTAATCTCCTGTTGAAGCCACCTTGATGACCCAACCTTTCCACATCTATCTGATAATGATATGCCACATTTCCTAGAATGTTAGCCCTGTCACCATGATGATAGCGACACGTTCGGAAAAACCCACCATGACCTTAACTTCCTGTACGTGGAGAAAAGTAACCTTGAAATTAAGTAAAGGACACTGAAGTGTTTTTAATCATAGACTCTTTTCCTCTTTCCCTTTCCTTCTTTGAGTCTTTAATCTATTTCTTGTTTGTTTTTCATGAGTGCCCAGTGATTAGCTTCACCTGACCTTAGAGGAAAGGGACCAATCAGGAAGCCCCTCCCACTGCCGAATCAAACGACATGGCAGTTACCTAAGCAACTACGTGGCCTGTCTTCTGCCTCGGATGGCAATGGAATGTAGTCATGCAACTTTTTCCAAAATAGATTTTGCCCCAAGGTCAGTATGCATGTGAAAGTTAATTTAGTTAATAAAGGCAAACTCCAAAAATCCTGCAGAGTATTAAGGGAAGAAGATATTACAACATTGAGAATATGTCCTCCTGTGGGAGCTGAGGTGCTAGACATATAGTTAATAAGGTATAACATCCCTTGATCTGGTTTGCATCAAGCCCACCCATTGTGCACAACACGGTTCATATCTTTACATGGAGCAGTGGACCCCACACCGTTCATGCCTCCTCAAGTATAACATCCCATGGCTGGGGGGTCTATAACTTTAAATAAACGTCTTGTTGTAAGTTGAACCTGGTGCTGACACTACCCATACCCACCCACTCAGCTCATTCTGAGCTGCTTTCAGTCAGCCAAGGATGGCTCATCCATCAAGTGTGGTCTAGTCTATACCACGGGCCATTGAACCCCCAGGACCTGGTTTGTATCCCCCTGCTCTTTCCCTCTCCAGCCCCTCCAGGGATCTGTGGTGGGTCTACCCTAGGGGTCCTGTCTGGCTGGGCCGGATATGTCTTCCAGGGTCCCAACCAGCTTAGCAGAGACCTAGGACTAGCTAGGACAATCTGTCATCTAGCTAACAGACAGCATGGACAAGATGCAAGGCAGTCAAGCTGGTCTGGGTTAGACCACCTCAGTGTCTGGGGATTTCTCCACAGGCCCATAGGCAGGTCCAAGGTCACACTGCCGTGACCATTGACATTGACCTCTATTCAGCCATGTTTATGGCCGACCTGCAATTTCCTCTTGGCAAATTAAAAGCACTGATTAAAGTCCAGAAATGTTGTGTTCATTTCCTCCCAGCCAAATCCAATTAAAGCCTGTTGTTTGTAAGACCGTAGTGTGAGTGAGTACCCACTAATGTAGCTGTTCTATTGTGTTCATTGGCTGGGCACCAAGAAATCGTTTGGAAGCTGATCCATCAAATTTCATCTTTACATATCCAGACAAGGTGTGATTACGCCGTTAATCTGAATGCATTTGTGATTTGTGGTTACAGAGAAACCAACCTAAATCAGCAACTGGCAAACTCTAAAGGTCAATGTTACCCACCTAGCCATGTTCCCAGCAGCAACAGAACAAGAAATCTGGCACAAATGCACTTTCTCTGTTGCACTACATGAGTATTAAACATCAGGGGTCATCAGAGAACATTTGGTAACTATTATAGAAAGGAGACGACTGGTGAGGTGGGGTGGCGAGGAGAGAGAGAGAGTGAAGTGTGTGTGTGTGTGTGTGCGTGTGTGTGTGTGTGTGTGTGTGTGAGGGGGGCGGGGGGTAGCACACAGGAAACAATCCAGGAGACT